>APFE031624246.1:53954-64671 GCA_000404065.3 Pinus taeda
TAGGAAGATAAGTTAATCATAAACACCCCCCCTAAACAACAAAAGCTCTAAGAAAGTTACTTAAGTACATATAGTACACCCTCACTTCATCAGCTTACGAGCCCCGGGTTGACAATTAATACTAGCAATTTAGATAACAATAAATTGACTAAACAGTTATGTGGTTTTTACTGCACTGCGAGATCAAATAAGGGGGTTGGTGTTGGATGTTTTTTTTGAATAAAAATGCTAATGCAATGCAATTTTATGTTTTTGAAATGAAATATGCCTAATGAAAATATGTTTTACTTTTATATAGATTAAAAGAAATGAATCAACTAGGGAAGAAAACAATGCATACTTTGACACCTCCCTGACAACGAAACCAAAAAGTAATGAGCCCTAGTATTGCAACAAGAATGTTGTAACTTCCCAAGGCTACCAAGTTAAAGTATTAACCCGGGGTTTGTACAAACTTAAGAGGTGTCGGCACTATATGTGCAACATACAATGTGCCATTATTTCGTTGATCTAATGTAATGGCATGAATTTCGTGAAATTGAATTCTAAACTAATTTCATAAATGGAAATGTTACTCCTAAAAGAAATTAATCTTAGGCAAGATCAACAATTTGTAATTGAAGTCATAAGAGCATGAATTCAAATAAATAGGCCTATTATACTTTCTAAAAAGGCATGTCCTCATTGGTGGTTATTATTCCTCAATCATGGATTTAGAGCCTAGGGGTCATCATTCAATCCTAAGAGACAAAAAGCAAGATTTTGTAGTAAATATGATCAAGTTTACACGTTCTATAGGATTTCTATATGCAAACCAAGATTGCTACAAGCGAATCAAAATTGCTACAGGCGAAACAAAATTTCTACACAAGGAGATAATTCACTGAATGACAAAGTAAATCAAATGAAAATGGGATGAGATAAGATTTTTCATTAATTAGGATTTCTTAGGACTCCATTCCAAGTGGAATCACTCCAAAATACCCCTGTTAACACATGCTAAAAAATAGCAGAAAATTACTACTTTAAAAACTAGAAATTCAAGAACTAGTGAGTTAGTTAACCTATCAAATGCCTAGCCTAATCAAGTGAAAATGAAATGAAGTAATTTTTTTTAAATTGAATGTATTTATGAACTAAAACAAGTGGAATCAACTCAATTGAATCTCATTAACATGTTTTACAAAACAACAAAAAGTTACTACTTTTTGCTACAAGGGACTTCCAACAATTCTAGATTTTTAAACTACTAAATGTTGGGTGAAAAAAGGTTGCTGGGCCCCAGTATTGCAGCAATAATGCTGCAACTCCTGGAACTCCCTTCTTTAATTTTATCAACCCAGTAGTTCGTAACAAACTTGGAAGCGACGGTGCTGTATGCACAAGTACTAGCTCTTGCCACAACTGTCACTTGGTTAGCTGGCACAAGTCCGCTAGGAGCTTAAGCCAACTTATATGAGCTCTTAGAAGAAGCTTTTTAATTGATGGATGAAAGCTAAATCAAAGGAAGCTAATCTACTTGCGGAAAGAAACTAAAAGCAAAAAAGAAACGCAAACCCTAGCAAACCCTAATTCTACCAGCTAGTCCTACTGATGCAAAAATAAGAATGCAAACTACTGAAAGAGATGTCATTACTTCTATGAAAGTAAAATACATGTGTCTAGAATACCTCTGTCCTAAGAAAACATATTTTTGTATTTTTGATTAAGTTGTCAATTTTCTCACGCATATGCTTGAACTGTGCTTTACTATGCAAGGGTGGATCAAGGAAGAGAAATGCTTAGAAAAGGTTGGAAAGGTTCAGAGAGGGTCTAAGGAGTCCTTAACACTCTTCCAGAAAGTTTCACAAAGTTTGGCTATCAAGAGACCTCATTTTTGAGCTTCTACAGGAAGTCTGCAGGGGTTCTACAGGATGTTCAGGAATTTCTGCAGGATGTTCAAAAATTTCTACAGGATGTTTGAAAATAGGTTTCTAGAAGATGGATGAGTGAGGAAAGGTGCATGGATGGATATGGAGGTAGGATAGGGGTCTAAAGTAGCCTAAGGACTGGTGGATGGAGTGGTGAGAAGGTGTCTAAGGATGAATTGGCTTGAAGAAGGCTAAGGCAATGATTGAGTAAGAAGGTAGGGTTACGTTGACAAAACGACAGATGGGAGACGAGGAACTTAGCTAGGAGACAGAACAGGTGGCTTAGATGATGCTTTGGGTGGATGAAAGAGTGGTAGAGATGCTCTGCACTGTGTATATTCAACTGAATCAACAAAGTCTTGCAAGTAACCAAAGTCCTAACTAATTTAATCTAGCTAACAATAAAGTGAACGAACAACAGCTTTATTTGAAGGAGAACCATATATATCAACTATGCAATGAGACATTTCAGAGATATGAACACATAACCAACTTCTGCAAATGGAAACAGTACACTACGGATTGCATGGTAAAGCAAACTAGTGTTTTTGTTTGGGACAACACAGTTACTTCAATTCTAGCCCCTGATCCAATAAGGAAAAGGTGAAACCGAAAGTGTTGTTGACCCTTTTCTGGAGCTTTTTTACCTGTTATTAACTTATCAAACAAATCTAAACATGAAAAGCTACTTTAATCATAAAAAAACAACCTAAATAACAAAACAATATTTAAATCTAAATAGCAGATTTTATTCTAAGAATGCAGCAAAGACACATAAAAGTGAACAAAGGAAGTACTGGGCACTTGAGATGGGCCCAACCCCAAGACCTACAGCCTCCTAAGAGAGATTAGAGCTGGTGAAAATCTGGATTCATCTTTATTGAGCAAGAAAAGAAGAATTACATAAAAAACTGTCCACAAGGGAAAGCTTGAAAAAGTGCTGAAATGCAAAGCTAATCCACTAACTAAAATCAAACTACAAACTAGCTAACTTCTACCTACAAAGTGACTAACTACTGGCTAACCAAAATGAGGCCCTAAGCCCTCTTATTTATACAAATTGAGGACCCCAACAGTCCTCCTAAAATTTAGGAACTTGGCTGCCAAAACTTGTAGTTAACAACACTTTTACTAGCACTTGCTCGGCTGCCCTTGTGATAATTGATTTGGTGGCCCTTGAACTCCGAGCTGATGGTGGATAATTTGAGGTAAGGGCCCATAAATGAAGGGGACACCTTCCTAAAAATCCTCTCCCTTGTTCTTCCACGAATTTGGTTGCCAAGTGCTCATTAAAACCTTTAATTTTGTCTCAAAATTGACCAAAACACTACACAAAGTACCCATTAGACTTGTTGGCATAGTGACTAACCATATTCACTCTATTAGCATAAATATAATAAAAAATATGTGATAAACTAATGAGAATGGTGTATTAAGTCGAATTAGGAGGTTGAATGAGCCCATATAATTATCCATTTTTGGGGCTCATCATCACCCCCCTACTGAAAGTGTTTCTCATCCTCTGAGAAGCTAATCTATCTCCTCCTCTTTGATGGCCTTGGTGGCCTCCTTGTCATGCCAAGCTCCTAAAGTGATTTCCTCTTCTCGATCATGAAACCATGCTTTTCTCTTTGCTTCTTCCCACTGCATATGCTCCTTTTCCTAGAGAATTCTTAGCTTCCTGTAGAACTGTCTCAGCATCTTGTAGAGAGGTCTTTGTGTCCAACATTTTCATTCTTTGTCTCCAGGTGGATGTCTAGGGCCTTCCTCATTCATAGGTGATTAATGCCTTTGAGGGGGACCTCTCCTTTTGTGTAGTTGAGGTGTCTACAATTGTGATTGGCTCTTTTGACTGTGGTTGGGGTCTGCCAGTTCTTATCTGCATGCTCCTTCTTGCTTAAAATATAGTGGAAGCTCCCTCTTTCACTTCTCCTTCTGCTTGGGGGATGTGCTTAGGGTGGCCAACACAGCTACTGCCTCCCTAGCTAAGATCTCGGCCAATTTCTCCTTCTGCTTCCCTTTCCCCAGACTTCCTGTAGAAAGTCCTGTAGTGGTCGTTTTCTGGCTTCCTGTAGAAGCAGTTTTCTGGCTTCCTGTAGAAACAGTCTGCTGGCTTCCTGTAGAAACAGTCTATTGGCTTCCTGTAGAACCTGTTTTCCCTAATTTGGCTTGCTTGGCTGGGCATGCCTTCTCTTTGACTTGTGCTATGGTTGCCTTGGGTGTTGTTTGCATCTTTTCAATCTTCTCTGCCTGGGTTTGCTACCATTTCTCCCTTGGCATCAGTGCCTTTATTCCACCCACAGCTTTTGCCTTTCTCTTGTTTCTCTTCTTGCTCTTTCTGTGGTGGTCTTTCCTAGGTTTCCTTACCCTTGGCTTTCTCTTCTGCCTCAATGTGTTCCCTGTCTTCATTGCTGGACTAAGTGAAAGTTCACATGATAACCATGGATAATGTTGAATTATGAATCCCCCTGGCATGGTGAAAAATGTATCATAAAGGGAATTTTTTGTATGGTTTCCTCACCAGAACGTTGAAGACAGTACCCCTCAGGTGTTTATAGGTCACTTTGTATCAATTCCCTGGTTACAATGCTGTTGCTGCCCAAAACTTGACTGTCAAAAGGGAATTAAGCTCTTACAGACAGAGTGCAGAGCCTAATGTTTATCCCCAACATCATAAAAATCACATTCTTTACGCAAAAGCTTAGTTCCTATGGTTACATCTCTCTTTTTAGAAGAAGGTGAGAAAGAAGAAGCCAGACTTCGAATGCAGAGAGAAAAAAAAGAACTGTGTAGAACTCAGAAAATATGCAAGCAGACTTTTCACCTTTTTTTCAATGTGCAGGCAGACTTTTCCTCTCATTTTTTTAATTTAATTCCATGTTCAATTCACCATTTTGCACCAACAAATCATGCACAACGAAGTTTCCCCGATCCTACCTCGTTTGGAGCTTGAAATTCACCGAAAACCCCAGGTTTTCTTTCTGCATGGCTATTTTCTGTGTTTCTTGTAGAAGAATTCCTGTAGAAACACCTGTAGAGTGTGTCTGTGCCTCTGAGCGAGCCTAATACACGGGATAATTTTGAAAATAGGTAGAAACCAGTGGAGGACGACTAGTTCATCATTTTGTGGAAGCGGAGGATGCATACTTCAGTCAAGTGCAAATGAACAGCAGGTGGTGTGAATTTCAGCCGAGCATTTTACATTGCGGCGTGATTCTTGGTGAAGGAGTGAAGTGGCCAGGTGTACGTGGCCACATGTAGACTGCAGTTCTATTTATTAATTGTATGTTTTATTCTTGATTAGTTGCGCTGGAGTTCAAACGACTAACACTCCCTGTTTTTTTTAATTCCATGTGAGTTGTCTAACACATGCGCTGCATGATTCTGGGCTGATTGCCAGAGAATTGGACAAGGAACTATCGTCTTAATCCCACCATTCCATTCATTCATGTAGTTTTAAAATTAGATTTATACAATAGAGGAACGAGTTTCAGTGACATACCTAGAAGTAGAATGGCTGTTGTGAGGTGCTATGGTCTTTCATTTACTGCATGCACTGGTTTTTGTGGTTGCATGATGGATGGGTGGCTGATTCGTGGTTTTTTTCCTTGTGCAGGTATCCCCTGGTTGGATCCACACTGCAGGAGCTGGCTTCCATGTTCAGATTTGCATCCTCAAGCTGCTGCTATTGAATTTTCACAGGACAGAAATTTGTTTTCTCCATTGCTCCCTAACGCCAAGCCGAATCGATCTGAAACTTGTTGAGCATGTTCCTATCATCATTATGCACCTACCATAGAAAAATTGCGATCAATGGATGCACAAATGTTGAGAACAATGGGAAATGATTGAAGATTAAAGAGATCAATTTCTCGGAAACCGTACATCAGAATCGGCTGAAACTACTTGGGTAGGTTACTATCAGCCGTATGCATCTCCCCATGAAACAGGTTTTGAAATGGATGCATGGATATGGAGAAAATGCAAAAATGGCTGACGGTGATGGAGGCAAATTTATTGGAAACCATGGACCAGAATTGGCTGAAATTGCTCAGGCATGTTTCCATCATCCCTATACAACTCCCTGTAAAACGGTTTTGTAAATGGATGCACGATTTTCAAGTTATGGAAAAAACAAATTATGTTCTATGTATTTTTTCTTCAAAGCATTCTGCAAGTTTTTGCATGGAAAGAAAAACTGAGCTTGGGCTGTGATGCAGGCATGGAGATGATGGAGGAGGAGTCTGAAAATTGCAGGAGGACTTATAAGCCCTTGAGGAAGCTATCATGCTCGCCAAACTACCTTTTTTCAATCCATTTTTAGCTTCTTGTAATTTCTATAGGAACTTCCTGTAGAAAACAAAGTTTTCATAAAAGAAGCACAATGAGGTGGAAAAAAGGATGGAAAAGGGTGAGGAATGGAAACATGGATGCTTGCAGGCCTAACCAATAGATTCCAAGCTTTGGATTCCCTTCCAAAATCGAATCTGGCTCGCCTGAAGGTTCTACAGGATGTTTCCTGTAGAAATACAGAACTTCCTGTAGAAATGCCTGTAGCTTCCTGTAGAAAGCCCAGAACTTCCTTTGTCTTTATTTTGAGTGATCCTCCTGACCTACAATGTCCCTCTTTCAACCTGCAATTAGTCAATGGAAATTAGGTTTATTTTTCTTTTTCTTTTTCTCTTTTTTTTGAAGAACAACTAGGGCGCCTCATGGAGGTTTTCACCCTAATTGCCCGCCCTAGGCGCCTCCAAGGGAGGTTTTCGCCCAAGGATCTTATTATTTTTTCTTTTCTCTTATTTTTTTTCAACCCACTAACTGCCTCATGGAGGTTTTCAATCAATGAGCCAATCTAAGGCGCCTCCGAGGAGGTTTTCACCTCAGATTTTTTCTCTTATTTCCATTTTTTTCATTTTTTTCCTTTTTTTTTTCTTTTTTTTTTCTACCCTACCCTACTTGAAAAACAAAATCTTTCTCAAGTATAAGAATACTTCCAATGGAGCCATGTCCACATCGAGATTAGAGACAAAATGATGTGGAGGCTCAAAATGCATGCTTTGACAGCTATCCAGATTTCAAAGAACAAACGATTTGACTTTGAAGGGATCAAGCATAACTGAGGAAGAGAGTACTGCTGTAACTTAATGACCGTCTAAATCCATATCTCAATATAGCTCTGATATCCTTGGTCCTTTTGTTGATCTGGATCATTCTTCATGTCACCTTCTACCATGACCTTCTCATCTTCCTCTTTTTGCTGATCTTTCTCTTGAGTACATGTAGGATTTGAAGGTAACCATGAGGGAACTCTCTCGATCTCTTATTCTAATGTCTTCTCTTCATCAAGTGCAGCCCATAGTTCCTTGATTTCCTCCTTTGAGTCTTCTTTTGTTGAATGTGTTCCTTCAATGCTTTCAAGATAATCTCTTTTTTGTAATACTCTTCCTAAGCTATGGTGAAGATCATTGAGCTCAAGATGAGTCATTTGGACATGGTGTGCCTCAGCTTTGCAATTGGATTGAGCTACTCCATTGTATGGTTTTGGGAATGGTGGTATGGGTGGTTGAGTGGAGGTGTATATTTGAGATGGATGTGGATGAGGTTGTGGTTGGGCAGGAATTTTGGGTTGCCTTGGTGAAGCAGGAGGCGATGGTTGCGGTTAAGCAGGTGGTGGAGGAAAATGAGTGATAGGAGTGTTGTACTGGGGCCTCCACCCCTGATGAGGTGTATTCCACTGAGGCTGTGGCTGAGCATAAGAGTGAAACGAATGAGCAACTGGAGGAGCATAATATGGATCTGTGAAGGAAGAAGGAGGAGGTATGAACCAGGAAGGATGAGCAGGGGGACCCCAAGAAGGCATGAAAGTGGCTTGATAGGGGTCGTAATAGGTCTCGGATGTCCCTTTCAGTTCCTGCTGGTAAGGTATAGGTCCATGTGACCTCCTTTGGTTCATGAAATAGAGTGGTTCAGTGACTTCTTTAGCCCTTTGATATGTAGCTTTGATTCCAGGCAAGGAAGGGCACTGATCTGTAGGATGGTATTCTTCATAGACAAAACACACTTCTATGGAGTACAATGGACATTCATTTCTAGGATGCTTTCTAGTGCACCTGGGACAAAAAATGGCCAAAGCCCTCTTGGATTCCTCTTGCTTCCTTTGGATCCAGAGGGTATCCAATTGCATGGAAAGAAATTTCCTCATATCACTTTTGAAATCTTCCATCTGAGTTGCCAATTCATTTTTGGACAAGGTACTGCTCCCAACATTTCTGCTTGTAGCCATTTTCTCCAGAGGAATGTTTTCTTCTTCTTCTCCCCTAGAGGTTCTTCAAATATGTCTTGCTGTCCACCTAAGGGTTCGCTAATCACAACCATCGAAGAAGAGAGAAGGTTGGCTGTGTGAAACAGTGGGGGTGTTGTGCAATCATTTTTCTAACTTATCTCTACTCCTACAAGGCATGAAAGAAAATCTTTTTGGTTGATTTTTGCTCTTTTCTGCTTGTACCTATAAAACTAAAATAGATTGAACTGAAACTAACTATCTTTCTAAAATGAAAATGTGGAATTCAAATGAAAGCAGGAAAGGACTAATCTATTTTGCTCAAATCAAATTGCAGGAATGAAATGCTAGTCTACGCTTGCAAAATTGAAATTGCGGAATTCAAATGCTAATCTACGCTTGCAGAATCGAAACCGTGGAATTGAAATGCTAATCTATGAAAGCGGGAAATGCTAATCTACTTTTGCAGAAATGAAATTGCATAATGGAAATGAAATAAACTACTTAGCAAAAGGTTGTAGTAGAAAATAGAAGAAAAGAAACAATGACCAATACTCTGACGCTTCCCCGGCAATGGTGCCAAAAAGAGTGGGTGGCCCCAGTATTGCAACAATAATGCTACAACTCCTGGAACTCCCTTATTTAATTTTATCAACCTGGTAGTTCGTAACAAACTTGGAAGCGACAGTACTGTATGCACAAGTACTAGCTCTTGCCGTAGTTGTAACTTGGTTAGCTGGCACAAGTTCGCTAGGAGCTTAAGCCAACTTCTATGAGCTCCTAGAAGAAGCTTTTTAAAGTGATGGATGAAAGCTTACTCAAAGGAAGCTAATCTACTTGCGGAAAGAAACTAAAAGCCAAAAAGAAACGCAAACCCTAATTCTACCAGCTAGTCCTACTGATGCAAAAATGAGAATGAAAACTACTAAAAGAGATGTCATTACTTCTATGAAGGTAAAATACATGTGTCTAGACTACCTCTGTCCTAAGAAAACATCTTTTTGTATTTTTGATTAAGTTGTCAATTTTCTCACGCATATGCTTGAACTGTGCTTTACTGTGCAGGGGTGGATCAAGGAAGATAAATGCTTGGAAAAGGTTAGAAAGGTTCAGAGAGGGTCTAAGGAGTCCCTAACACTCTTCTAGAGAGTTTCACAAAGTTTGGCTATCAAGAGACCTCATTTGTGAGCTTCTACAGGAAGTCTTCAGGGGTTTTACAGGATGTTCAGGAATTTCTACAGGATGTTCAGAAATTTCTATAGGATGTTTGAAAATCGGTTTCTAGAGGATGGATGAGTGAGGAAAGGTGCATGGATGGATCTGGAGGTAGGATAGGGGTCTAAAGCGGCCTAAGGACTGGTGGATGGAGTGGTGAGGAGGTGTAGAAGGTTGATTTGGCTTGAAGAAGGCTAAGGCAATGATTGAGCAAGAAGGTAGGGTTACGTGGACAAAAGGATAGATGGGAGACGAGGAACTTAGCTAGGAGACAAAACAGGTGGCTCAGATGATGCTTTGGGTGGATGAAAGAATGGTAGAGATGCTCTGCACTGTGTACATTCAACTGAATCAACAAAGTCTTGCAAATAACCAAAGTCCTAGCTAATCTAATCTAGCTAACAATAAAGTGAAAGAACAACAACTTTATTTGAAGGAGAACCATATATATCAACTATGCAATGAGACATTTCAGAGATCTGAACACATAACCAACTTTTGCAAATGGAAACAATACACTAAGGATTGCATGGTAAAGCAAACTAGTGTTTTTGTTTGGGACAGCACAGTTACTTCAATTCCAGCCCCTAATTCAATAAGGAAGAGGTGAAACCGAAAGTGTTGTTGACCCTTTTCTGGAGATTTTTTTCTTGGTATTAACTTATCAAACAAATTTGAACATGAAAAGCTACTTTAATCATAAATAAACAACCTAAATAACAAAACAATATTTAAATCTAAATAGCAAATTTTATTTTAAGAATGCAGCAAAGACACATGAAAGTGAACAAAGGAGGTACTGGGCACTTGAGATGGGCCCAAACCCAAGAGCTATAGCCTCCTAAGAGAGATTAGAGCTGGTGCAAAGATGGATTCATCTTTATTGAGCAAGAAAAGAAGAATTACATCAAAAATTGTCCACAAGGGAAAGCTTGAAAAAGTGCTGAAATGCAAAGCTAATCTTCTGACTAAAATCGAACTACAAACTAGCTAACTTCTGCCTACAAAGTGACTAACTACTGGCTAACCAAAATGAGGCCCTAAGCCCTCTTATTTATACAGATTGAGGACCCCAACAGTCCTCCTAAACTTTAGGGACTTGGCTGCCAAAACATGTAGCTAACAACACTTTTACTAGCACTTGCTTGGCTGCCCTTGTGATAATTGATTTGGTGGCCCTTGAACTCCAAGATGATGGTGGAGAATTTGAGGTAAGGGCCCATAAATGAAGGGAACACCTTCCTAAAAATCCTCTCCCTTGTTCTTCCACGAATTTGGCTACCAAGTGCTCATTAAAACCTTTGATTTTGTC
>APFE031624247.1:0-10508 GCA_000404065.3 Pinus taeda
TTCCATTAAATTTTGAAAATTACATTTTGTAGATGCCAAAGCATATGCATATGTGAGGCAATGTAGCCTGACAAAAAGTTGGTAAGAAAAGAAAACACACCCAAAAAAATCAAGAAAATGTGTTCCATGCGAGGAGCACTGGGATGACAATATGGGGGGAATCAAGTTTTCCTCCCCTTTGTCTTCTCGACCTTGTGCCACTGTCCTTGGTATGGTATCGTGCGAACAAGTTGAAGTGGATTTTCATCGCCGGGTCGGGGAATTTCCTTGTCAGAGTCAGAGGTGTCTGATGTATGCTGCCTTTTGGTTCCATTGATTTCCATTGTATCTGAAGTCTTTTCTGGTTGTGGTTCCATAGGCCCGTGTGGAGATGTCTTCTGAGTTTTAGCTTGGTTGTTCTCATTTGGGATGGGTTCTTCCTCCTCATAATCTCCCTCCTCTTCAGGGTCTAGTGGGGGGAAATTCCAGCCCTTTTGATGTTTGCCGGTTTTCTTCCTTCTTCGGCTATCTTTTTTGTATTCTGGGCATGCATTTTGAAGGTGTCCAGTTTGCCGACATATTCTACACCTGAATGCTGTATTTTCATAGTCTATTGTCTGCATCCAGCTGCGATCTTTGTGCTTCAGCTGTATGCAGTTCGGTAATCCTTTGCTAAGGTCAACTTCCACACAGATGCATGCGAAAGTAAACATTCTTTCATCCACTCATTGTGTATCCATTTTAATATATCTGCCAATGGTATTGCCTATGCATGTAAGAACCTTTTGGTTCCAAAAATGTATAGGGAGATTGTGTAGACGTACCCATACTGGTATCCTGGAAATAATGAAGGTATTGGCATCAAACTCCGGGAACCATGGAGTGATAAAGAGGCCTGAAGATACATAGAAACAAGGTCCCACCTGAATCACGAGATCTCTAACTTCTATTGATTGAAATTTGACTATAAAAAACCCTTTGGAACATAGATGAATCTCACAATTTAGAGACCATTTTGTGAGTATCCAATGGAATAGTTCAAAGGGTTTTAGCCAAAATCCATTGAAACGGAAAATGATGGCTTGCTTTTCATAGTTATTACATACCTCCTCTGTTTCTGATGTATCTATTGTTAGTTCTGGTGTATAATGCAGTTGCTCCACTATGTATGGATTGGGTTCTGTTCCGGCATGCTTTGGAGCTGCTATAGGGGATTTTCCCCCTTGTAATATATGCTTGAAAGATATTCCTTCACTTCTGTGCTGCTGATGTGAATCTGGATTGTGTTTTGTTTTGGACCCACTACCTCCTTCTGTTTGTTTAGTTGAACTGCTGGTTGCTGCACCTCCTCGTAGTCTCATATTGAGTATTATAGTAGATCCTGGCTTGATGTTGTAATCCTTAATATATATGTAATACTGTAGCTTTCTACCCCCCGTTAGCAGATGTTGTTGTCCATCTGGGTCGCCGATATGATTGGCAATGTTATTCTTCAGATTTATAACACTGTCTGTAGCATGAACCTAGATCAAGGTTGTTTTCCCTGAGGGGGTTTAACAAAGATTTGGAAGCGATTAGGTTTTATCCTGTCAGAACCAGTACTGGAATTTAGGGGCTGGGAATTAGTTTGAGAGTCTTTTCCCACCGCAAATGTGTCTTCGACTGCATCTGCCCCAGTGGCCACCGCGAAGGCAATAGGATTTGTATGCTTCAGCTCATGATACTCTTCTTGTAGCTGCTGTGGTGAACCCACATTGTGTGTGTTACTTATCCCCTTCTTGACTGTAACTGCATGAATAATGCCTTGCATAGGTCTAGATTTAGCATTCAGGTTGCCCTTGTGCCTTATGACCCCCTCAGAGATCTGTGGACTCAGGTTGATATTGTATGCCTGGGCGTGCTTCTTTACGACTGTCATCCGATGCTTAATGATGTATACATGGTAGGCCAGGATGTTATGTCAGACAAACCCTAGCTCATCCATGTTTTGGTGACATTTCTCAGTCCAAGGTTTCAAATATGTTGGATCTTGGCGTATCTTTCTATTGTGAGTCGGATCGGTTAGATCAATGGCGGATCTAGGGTATTTGTGCCTTTCCGCAGTGGGAGTGAACAACCCAGCTCCTTGCAGCAGCCTTCCAGGGGCTGCAGTAGCAGATCTAGTGAATAGACCTACAGATCCAACACTGTTAGCATCGAAAACCCTATTCCTTTTCTCCCATCTTTTATTGCTTAGAGAAACTAGTTTTTCTGTGCATTGCTGGAGGTAGCTTTCCCTGGCCCCTTCTGCAATGGGCATGGGCCATCTTTGGTTATTCCACGTTTCAAACCCTCCCATCCTCCATAGCCAAGACTATTTGCATATGTGGGCACGTGAGGTTTCATGGCGCAAACCTGAGCACCGTGCGCTGATTCCTCCCTGCTTGGGTTGCCTTTCCCTGCATCTTTTGAGTTGAGGCATTGGGCTGTAGAGGCAGCCATGGGTGCAGTGTGCAAGTATCTTATGTCTATCTCTTTCCGTATAATTATGTATTGATATTATATATTTATTATTTATTTTTTTTTTTGTTAGTATATATTTATATATTATTTCTTATTTTTTAACCAATTTAATAATTTATTTTTACTAAATTTTATTTGTCATATAACTAACCTTTGATGTTAAATATATATGTTTAATTATTTAAACTTTTACATTACTTAATAAACTCTTACTTCCACTTTTTTAGCATATAATCTCTCCTAAAAAACTAGTATTAAGGTTAGTTTATTAAATATATTTTTTCAATAACCCTAAGTTTGGAAACTGATGATACTATGTAATCCTTTTTTTCTTTTACTTTTGTCTTTGTATTATTATGAACTGATTGGTAGGTTCGAAAATGGCCATAAAATTATTATTATGTGATCTAATCCAAAAAATCTCAACTTATTATGGTACAAAAGTGTGATGATATATTAATATATATATATTATATATATTATTCAACATTTTTTCTTTTGAAAAAAAAAATGCCACAGGATTGGGTCTATTTAAAGGAACTTATGATTGGTGTCCCTAAAAAAATAAGATACAAAGAATTTGTAAAAGTGAATAGTGAAAACATTTTGTATTTATGTGTTTATTGTTGCAATGAATTTGCTTCCCTATATTTGGTACACATTTAAACCTTATGGAACAGAGAATTCTACACCCAATTACCGTGATCTGTTAGAGTAGGTCGCTTTACATGTTAGTATGTGTTAAACTTCAATGACTCCTAAATCGATTGGTGACCTAACTGTTAATGTGAAATTGTGTTTCCCCTATTGATGGCCTGACCTTACAACTATGCTTACATTGCTTGAACAAGTGCATCTATTCAGAGCTAAAGTCCTACAGAACTTTGATGCAATCATAGGAGATGTTGCAATTTTGACAAATTGGTGAAAGATTGTGGGCTTCACACATCCTTATGTAGAATCAGGCCTAGTTGTCATCGTTTCAGTAAGAGAGATAAATTACTATGCATGGGAATTTCTACATCCATTTACATTAAATGGAGATGTGGTGTATGATTGTTGCATTTTTACTTATCATAAGAGTTTCTGTATGGATTTTGGACCATAGAAGTAACCAAGAGTTTCGAGGGCATCCAAAGCAACAAGTTTGTAACTATCTCTGGTACATGATATAACTAAGATTGCACTGCAAATAATATATAACACTTAACTCTTGGCATATATTGAGTAACAATTTATGCTACGTGAACAAAAGTTGGAAATTACATGTTTTCAATCTATATTAGTTGTATTATGTTTTATATTCCATGAATCCATTTATTATTGAATTAATGCAAGAATATAGTGTGATTAACTCATTGAGAATAAACCTTAAATTAGGAATTTATTGTAAAATGTAATGGAAAATTGGGAATCTCATTCAAACCACATAACATACCTTGTTTAGAAAGAGTGATATGCCTTTGTGACAAGAGTTTAACAATATATGGTATAGCTACATTTGAAGTGGCATTTTTACATGTAAAATCTAATGGCTAACCACAGTGCAATATTCTTTCGTGAAGGTTTGATTTCTCTAAGATGTTCTTGAAGCATGGTGAGTATATTTCTTGTATTTTTTTCTCGAGGAATTTTAGCTTCCCTGGAAAAACATTGATTTTCTTTATACTTCATTGAAATTATGTGCTTAAAATATATGATTCTTACCAAGACATAGTGAGAATGATGAAGCTTCACTATGTTAGCAGTAATGGAAAAGAATTTGTGGAAATAAATTTATAAGGCCATGTTCTTGCAAGTGTCCTAAATAAGTTGGATTAAGAAGTTTGTGAAAAAAAATAAAAGATGATACAAATATTTATGTAGGGAAAACAGTCAGCATGTTTGTAGAGCAGTTCTTATCATATTCCCATTCGTGCTCTTGATTATTAACTCTCAAGTTGCACTGCGAATTTATCAACAATCCTTGCAGTTCAACAACTTTCACCTACAGTTCAAGGAATTGATAGCTTAGTGGGTGGTATTTCACTAATAGGATATTAAATAGGATCTTTTGTCAGAAAGTATTTATCAAAACAATTCAAAATAGCCAAATGCATATTAGTTCCTTTAGATTTGTGTGAGAGGTATGCTAGAGAATTGACTTTGGGCTATCTAAAGTTCCCCACTCTCATAAATGGTGAAGATTGTTGCAGACATATTGGTTGTGGACGGTGAATTCTTTGGAAAATCATATAGATGCCAACAAAGTCTGCATCAAACAAGATAATTTGTTAGAAACTATCTATCAAAACAATTCAAAATCATCCGAATTCACCTCAAACGTATGTTAGAGAATTGGCTTTGGTACCAAAAGAAGGATGTGTAGCAACATTTATGTATGAGTTTCCCTATGTTCATTTGTTTTCATCTGAGCACTATGGATTTTGAATTGTGGTTGGTGAATTGACCAAAAGAGGATGCAGATTTGTAAGTAGTGTTTCTCTAGACTTTGTTTTTTCATCTAATTATTCTTTATTGAACTATGAAAATTGTCATTGTGATGAAGAATTTGTTGGCATCTATAGGATTTTTCCAAAGAAGTCTTTGAATTAGATAAAAATGGAGAAATAACATTCCTTGACATTCTTCTCTCCAAAATGCAAGATGGCAGGTTAACTCATAAAGTTTGTCAAAAGGAAACCCACACTGATAGATATATTCAAGAGGACTCCCACCACGACCCCTCACAAAAATTTGGCATTATAAGCACCCTTTCTATTAGAGCTAAGAGAAAATGTGACAAATATCACTTAAAAAATGAAATTGAACATATTACATAGGTATTCCAGGATCCTGGATACAGTGAAAATCTTGTTTAAAAAACTATAAAAAATGTTCATGATAACATAAGAAATAAGAAGTATTTCATTAAAACTATCAAGCTTCCATATGTCAAAGGGACTACTAATAAGATAACCAACATCCTTAACTGAAATCAAATTAGGGTTGCCTTCTCTCCTCCTAACACCTTACAAAAAATGTTGGACCACTCTAAAGACCAATATGATCCTAAAAGAAACAAAGATGTTTGATCTATTCCTTGTGGATTTGGAAAAGTTTACATTGGCGAAAATGGTGGCTCAGTCCATGCTAGGCTTAAAGAACATGGTGTTGATACCATTCATGATAGATATAATAAATTTGCATTAGTTGAACACTCAAAAACAACCAAGCGCCACATTTGCGTAGAGAATGCCAAAGTTATCACCTCTATTGATCATTATACCAAAAGAAAAATTAGGGAGGTCTTGGAGATAGAGAAAAACCATAACAATTTTAATCATGAAGATGGGTGGAAACTCACTGAGACTTGGTCCCCCATTATTAAACTCATTATCACTAATCAAATTTAATTTAATTCAATTAGTTATATTATTTCTAATCTAATTTAATTACGTTAATTAGATTAATATCACATTAATTTCATTAATTTTAATGATACATTATTAATCTATTTTAATTAAATCAGTGTAATTTTCATTAAACTATTTCATATTTATTTGAATTATTATTTTTTCAATACACTCTTTTACTTATATTAATTGTCATTATTAGAGTTATTATTTTATTACAATATTTTAATCATTCTATAATCGTATTCTTCATAGTAATGTGTATTAATAATTATAATTATTGTTATGATTATTATAATAATTAATTAGTATAATGTTTATATTATACCATCATAATATTAGCATATACATATAATATTATATATAATTCATTCTATATAATTAATGATGTTATATCCACATATTACCCATTTATAGTATTATTTTCATTTTTTATTAATTAATCCTTATTCTTCATATTTTACTCTTCATAATGATTAGTATTAAGTAGTTAATATTATGATAATTAACTAATAATAATCCTTATAATGATTATATTGTTAATCAATTTGAATAATTTAAGAATATTAATAATTATATGATTAATCTTCATATTTATTAATATTTTCTAAAATTAACTATATAATCATTAAATTTAATATATTATATATTATATTATAAATGCACTGTTTTATTCTATTGATAGTATTATTATTTTTAATTACATTTTTTTTAATATGATTTAATTTTGTTTGACATTTCCATATCATTATTTTTTATTATGATTAATCATTAAATATATAAATGTTTAAATTATTATATTGTAATCTTTTTTAAAATTATTCTTATACTATTTTCTATTATGTTGGAGATATACTATATATATCATCTATATATATATCTATATTATTTGTGTAATCTATATATATGGGGGGCGTGATAATTAGTTTTTTTTTTTCACTTATTGGTTCACGGATACCCGGGTCAGTGGGTAGCCGCTACGTCTAGGGTTTTTTAACACTGAGTGGACGCCACCCGAAGGGCATCAACACCCCTCGGTCTATTTACTGACCTAACCCCAAGAGCTTTCGGGATTCGACCCTGTGACTTCCCATTGGCGAGGCACTTGATTTGACCGATTGAGCTAACTCTTGGGGCTTGGGTCGTGATAATTAGCTTGAAATGTCGATTAAAATATTTTCATGTAGGACTCCAAACTCTCTTCAATCTTATCCATCTCTGAGAGTGGGGAACTTTAGAGAATTCAAGAGGAATCGTTGAAAATTGATTAATGTGAGACACTGACAAGTCAATTCAATTCCAATAAGTTTGGCTTGAATATTTTCTGGGCCCTTTTCTTAGTGACTAGAAACATATTATCGAAATTGTGTTCTAGTACTTTTGCAAATAGTCATCAATATTTTCAGTTTTGAAATGTTAACAATATCTTTGGATATCATAAATTTTAATTATTTTCATAGTTTTTCTTTGGTTGAATTTGCAGAGAAAATGTCCATAAAATAATGGAGAAACATAATCCCATTAAATTTGCATTACTTATGGTCAATTATACCAAAACTAATGTCAATTACAAGAATATGACCAAATCCAATAATATACCATTGTTGGTTGAAAACTATATGAATAATTCATTCTTTTTAGGGGCTAGAGAAATATCGGCATCATTTTTTCATATAATGATAAGAAAAATTGCAATAGGGGGAGTGTTTAAGGTCATGTTTTCTAGTTTGTTAAATATATCCTTTATTTTGAATTTAATATTCTACACTTTTTGAAGTTATATTATCGTGGACAAAGCACATGGGAAAAAGGTTTTTTACTACTTTGTCACATCCCAAGGAAATTTTGTTGAAGATCCACTTGTTTTGTGGTTGAATATTGGCCTTGGTTGCTCCAGTTTGGATGGTTTAATAATAATTTACATTAGAGCATTTATGCTACCATGAATTTATCCATTCACTAACATAGAACCATATAATATGCACCTCTATGTTTTAAATTCAAATTTTTATTTTCCTTTTAATTTTCATTTTCATTAGTACAAAATATATTTAAAGATAGACTTAAACACAAAAGTTCAAGTATACAACTATAAGAGTATTAAGGATATTTTATCTAATTTTCAATTAACACAAACTTAAGCCAAGGTTTGAACTTATGTCTGATATTTGGCTAGAGTAGTAAGTATCACTTTTACAACTTCAAAGCATGAGTATGGATAGTAGAGAAGTATTAAGGATCTTTAGAACATCATTGTTACAGGGTCAGATAGAGACGAGATGAAGGATAGAGTACAATAGAGAAGGTACTTGTGATGAATTATATAGTACACATAAAGCAGATAGAGACAACCTTGGGTCTCCATAAATCCTATAGCCTCTTTAGGAGAGAAGTAAAGAAAATGCATAAACATACGAGAGAAGTGAACTTATAATAGTTAAAAATCTCATTGATTTATTACTATATCACAAGATAGTAGGCCTAACACCCTTGGTTTAGATGGGTTCTTAGTAGTTTCCACATCTAATGTAGCCTTTCCCATCATTTAATTTCATCCAACACACAACAATAGGGTGGGCTTGAATTTTCATCCAACACATGACAATGGGGTGGGTATGACCAAGTTGAGATGGGTGGCCATATTTGCTAAGGTTTAGATGTGTTTCCAATCACAAGAATGGGGTGGTTTTCTCATAAGGTAGATATTCAATGCATTGATGCATTTGTTACATAATGCATCTACATTTTACATTTTGTGTTGCAATCATCTTGGTTGTGGAAGTTGAAAGAGGGTAGAGAGAATGTGGTGACCAAATTATACTTCAAGCCTCAAATCACAATGATTGTTTCTCACTATGAAGCATAATATGGAAAATCTAGTAGCCCATATGAAATTTCACTTTTTCTATATGAATCAGTATAGATTTTTTATTAGATATAATGCCTCTTTGTATAAAATAGGCATTTGAGTGAAGCAATGATAAACACATATTTACAATGGAGGCAATATTGAAGGCCTTCAATGTGGATTCATGGCTTTCAAATTGGACATGGCATAACATCTTTGAATTGGAAGACCTATGTTCCTTGACCTTGCACACACACTCCCCTCGTTTATTGTCGTGTAGTACTAATAAATTTGATACCACACTTGGTTGTGTTGCACAAGTACCATTTGTCTAACCTGCAACACCGCCATATGAAACAACTCAATTTTCCTCATCTCTTGATGGACCATTTTAACTTACATCCACTAGATATGTTGACTTTACCTCTTCAAATTTTGGCCTTCATTCACTACAACAGAACCCTATGATTAACATGCCTTTTTGCTTCCATTTTTTCATCTAGACCCCATTTTTGGTGCTATTTTCACCCATTTATCAAATATGGTGCAAAACTTGATGCAAAAATTTCACTGAGTTTTGCATGAGGTCTTACATTAAGTTTAGCACTAGTTATTGCAATAGGTTTCACGTCAGGTTTTGCACCAAGTTTTATGCCAAGTTTTGTTCCATCCGTTGCACCGAGTTTTGTTCCAAGTTTTCCATCAAATTTGGCACCTAATTTTTTTTACCTACTTTTACATCCTCTATTGCATCCAATTTTTGCGCCTACACTTGCATCTAATTTTGTAGCTTATTTTGCATCCTCTATTGCATCCTTTTTTAAATCATAGTTTTCATCCTTTTTTGCATGCCCTTTGCGCCAAGTTTTGCATCGAATTTTGTGTCTAGTTTTGCATCTACTTGAGTTGATATATGCATTTGTGTGGTCAATATATATCTGGTCCTATATTGTTTATGATTGTAGATCTCTTTGCTTTGATGGTATTATGCTGCTTTGACTTTACAGGTGCTCTTTGAAGTGGGGCAAGCAAGGGAGGAGCGACAAAGATCTGTCAGAGGGGAGAGGAAACAAGCAAGGAGCCAAGCGAAAGACTGAGGTTGGGTCTCTCTGCTTCTCTCTCATCTACTTCTCATAAAGGAAAACACAAGTAACTTTAGTTTGTTTGTTTCTAAGATATCTACCAGTCTTAGTGGGACTAGCAGCTCTGAGTAAACACTAGATTTCCCGATAACAAAATGGCGACTCCACTGGGAAGCGAATAGCTTCTTTTCTTGTCTATATTTGTTTGCTTTATAAACTATAGACGGAGCCTGAAGTTAAGCCATCTAGCCTTCGAACTGCATTTGCTATGCGAGTGCAAAGTAGATCAATGTTGCTTCAATCCATCTCTGGGTTTTGTTTATAAACTGAACAAATGATTTGCAAACATCCTAATTTCCCTGGTGGTGGCTCAAGTAACCTCATTAGATCAGCCCCTATGATTTGTATTTACTGTCTATCATTAGCTCGGCCTAAATCCCTGAACTAAGCTGCAAACTATGACCAAAAACCTAGTTAAAGTCTCGTCCCTAGACCATCGCACCTTCTCCTCTTGGCAATCTGGATGCATCGCACCTCCCGTGTGCAGTAGTTAAGATGCATCCTTGTTTCCCTGTGTTATAGGTGCGATGATCAGATAAGATTGTTTCTGCCTCCAGATTTTGGTTTTCTTCACTCTCTTTAGCTTTATTCAGGAGTTTTGCTGTCTGTGATCAGTATACCACTGTTGAAACTCCCTTCCTT
>APFE031624251.1:0-21385 GCA_000404065.3 Pinus taeda
AGAGAAAGATAGTGTCTGGTTGGTTTGCTTGTCATTAGGTCTTCATTAGATTCTAGGAAGGTCTATCTTGTCCGCAAGATCGACTCATTCCGCGTGACAAGTTCTATATCACCCCACCTCTGGGAAATCATGGAAAAATATTCCTCTTTGATCTGTGCGGATGCATCCTTTGGATCATGCTTCTCATCCTTGTCCTTCTTCTTATGGTGCTCTTCCTGCCCCTTGGACGTGAGGGCTGCATTCTCATCATCCTCCTTTTGCTCCATCCCACTACTGCTACTATTATTGTTAAGTTTTCACTTGACTAAGTCTCTCGTCTCTTCTTACTGAAGAGTGGCCCACATCCCTTCCCAATCTGGAAACCTTTCTCTACCCAGGATCCTTTAGAAAAATACTTTCCATTCTTCTAAGACTGAATTTAGGGTCAGCTTCAACATCTCGGTAGGTTGAGGTGTTGGCCCCACAACTGTCAACGAGTCTCGGATCTCTTGAAGATTCGTAAGGAACAGATCAATAAGTTCCCCCTTCTGCATTTGTGTGGATCTCATCTTCTGCTCTAAGTACATCTTCTGTTGCTCAGAAGGTCCTTTGTATAGCATGGCCAAAGCTTCCCACATTTGACGAGAAATATCCTTGCCGAAAATGTGACACGCTACAAGATCCCTCACTCCATCGAGGATCATCCTCTTGGCCTTCACCATCTCGGCCTTGTACTTCTTGAGCATATCTAGATCCGCGGGTAAACTACCACACTATCGACATAAGTTTTGAGATTGTGCTCATCCATAAGGAATGAGATCCTTGCCTTCTAGATCACATAGTTGGATGCTCCCTCCAATCGATCCTGATCTTGTAACCCATTTGCTGTCATATTTGCTAATGAAAGTGTCAAACTGCTTCCTCTCTCCTCTCCGCAGCACTGGGATGGCCTACGCACTCCCTACTAGAGTTAGTAGATCTTCTCCTCTCTGCTGTTGCTTAGCAATAGAGAAATCGAATTCCCTAGTTATGAATCCTCTAAGGAATAAATTCCCTCAACAATGTCTCCCTTCTTTCTTCTAACAATTTTTTGCCCCAACAACTGCTGCAGAAAACTGCCTCTTTGTTGAAGCTACTACATTTCTCCCTCTGATACTGGAAAACTTCGATATGGAAGTCTTACCTCTCTATCGACTCACTCAGAGAGAGACCTTCCTCAAAAATATTTTCCCTCCTGGCTTAGACTGCGTAATCCCTCCGGGGATTAGATTTTTTGCCTATGCAACACTTTGACCCTCCTTCTCTTCAATGATGGGTTCCTCTAGCTCTGCTCTCTTGCTTAACTTGCAGCTCTGATACCATGTGAAAATTCAATTACCCAAATTACCACTGCATCAATTGATTAAGTTCCTTCTATTTGTTAATTACTAAACAAATTATTTATTGTTTCCTATAGTAAACACTGAAACTGATACACTGCAGTCTTCACCAATTAGATTATAAGCGAAAACAAGAAACTGAGCAAGAAATAAATACACAACACATTACACCATTGTTTTTGGACAAAAGTCCCTAAGAAAAACGCAATGCGGGAAAACCGGTGCAACAACTGAGGGTTTTATTTTTATGTAGTAGCAATTCTAAGTACAATTGGTTGGATGCCTAACTGACTATCCAATAGAGAGAGAAACTAGGCCAAAAAAATGGTGAGATGATCTCACCCTGTCACTAGAATAACTGGCTCTGATATTGCTGGAAATGAGCCTTTGTGTCCCTTCTATGTCAGTTTCTATGCAAAAATGTGTCAACCCCATGAAGTCTCTGTGTCACTTATGTTGGCACTGCACTGCCCCTTCTTCTGATCCTCTACTAGCTGGAAACTTCAGCTCTCAGCCTCCCGGTCTCACACCTTGGCTCTTGAGTTCTGAGACTCGATTTCCTCACTAGGAATTACATCTCCATCTTAGGCTCTGCGCTACCACAATGTAGCTCTGCGTGTCCCAACGTCAACCTCTCTGGACATTGTTCTGCCCTCTCTGCCTTGTACTCTTTGGCCCAGGAAAAACTTCCCTCCAGATACTATCCATGCCCCTCACTGCAAAAGATCACTTCAAATTCCTCTTCAAGCAACTGTTGTGCTTCATAAATTTGATCTTTTGATCTCCACTCGATGAGTCTTCCAAATGACCTAAAGCCTCCTCTTATAATCCTTCTATTGAGAGCTAATGACCCAGATTAGATTCTAATCAATGACTCAAATCATATTGACTTTCTCCTTGTCTTATTTGAGAACTTTCACCCACATTTAGATTAATACCTTTTAATTATTTTAATTCCCTAAGTTTAGACTTATGCACGCATTAAAAATAATTAATAATTTTAATAAAGCTGATTCTGGGTGTAATTTCCCAAAATGATTTCTGGGTATTGTGGAATACATGTATCCAAGCCTCCCTGCAAACTTTGAGGCTTAGAGCACATCCGATGATACTAGAAATAAGTAGGACCAACTACCTTCGAATAACCTGCTCATCAAGAAGAATGGAAGAAATATATGCAAGAAGAATATCAATCTATCGTGAAGAATGGAGTTTGGGAAATCATTTCTAGACATAATGAAAAATCAATTGTCACTTCCAAATAAATTTACAAAACCAAACATGTTGTTGATGGAAGCATAAACAAATACAAATTATGATTTGTTGCAAGGGGTTTCCATCAAAAGGAATGAATAGATTATGAAAAAACCTTTTCTCCCATTGCCAGGTATACTACTATTAGATCTTTGGTTTCACTAGCTGCAACTATGGGATGGAATATACATCAAATGGATGTTAAAACAACCTTTCTAAATGGAACCATTAATGAAGAAGTATATATTGAAGAAATTGAAGGCTTTGAGATAAATAGAAGGGATACTTATGTTTGCAGACTAACAAAGCTCTATGTGGCTTGAAGCAAGCTTCTAGGGCTTGGTACGCAAGAATGAATGCCTATATTTTAAGGATTGGCTTTGTCAAAAGTTCAATTGACGCAAACCTCTACATCAAGATAATGAAGAATGAACCAATCATTATACTTTTATATGTGGATGATTTATTTATTATAGGTGTGGATCGCATAATTCTAGAATGTAAGAAGTTGCTGGAAGTTGAATTCAAAATGAAATATTTGGGACTCATGCACTACTATTCGGTCTTAGAGGTTTGGAAAAAACCCGATGAGATATATCTTGGTCAAGGAAAGTACATAATCAAGTTGTTACAAAAGTTTGGTATGATGGATTCCAAGCTTATGACTACTCCCATGATCACAAATCTAAAGAAGTTGAGAAGCTTCGAATCTATCCTCATTGATCCTTCAAGTTATCGTAAGTTGGTGGGATATTTGATGTACTTGGTGAATACCAGAACTGACATATGAATTTCTATAAATGTTCTTAGTCAATTTCAGTTGGAGCCTTGTCATGACCATCAGATAGATTCCAAGAATATCTTGAGATACCTATGTGGAACAATTCATTGCTACCTGAAGTGCGATGGAAATGAATTTAATTTAATAGATTTTACCAATTTCGATTGGGGTGGAAGTGAGACTAATGGAAGAAATACTAGCGATGGTTGTTTCAGTTTGGGACATGCAATGATTTCATGGATTTGTAGAAAACAAGATCCTGGGGCTTTAAGTAGTGTTGAAGTTGAATATGTTGTTGCATGTGAAGTAGGAAAATAAGCAGTTTGGTTAAGAAAACTCTTGCCATATTTGTTTGGAAATCCATTAGATCCTATGGTGATAAATTGTGATAATCAAAGAAACATCAAGATGTCTAAAGAACCTATGTTTCATGTTAGGAAAAAGAATATAAATAACAAGTACCACTTCATTAGAAGTTTGATATAGGTGGGGTCATAAAGCTACAATATATTTTGACAAATGAACAAGTCGCTGACGTGTTGAAAAAATATCTTCCAAATAAGAATTTTGAATATTTCAGAAGCATTATTGGATTGGTTGATATTAAATATTTAGTAGGTAGGGAGAGATGAAGCATCTTGTGGAAACATGGTGCTTGGGAGGACGGCCAACCTATGATGATGTCTAGATCTCGAAGCAGGGAGGGTGGCATTAGTCTTGAAGCTCTAACCTTAGATACACACCTAGATCCCTAGGTTGTTGTTAGAGATCATTAGGGGACTTTTGAGGTCTAAAATGGGCCTCCTAAGAAAAATGCAAAACAAAAATAAACTTTATAAGAACCAATAGGATTCAAGATGATGATGTCAACCATGGGGGATGATCAACCATTTTTGGAGTAAAAAAGTGAAAATACTAAAAATAAAATAAAATAATAAAACTACTTTTTCAACTCATCTTTTTAACTTATGTCCCTAATTTTTTAATCAAATTTCGAGCGAGGTTACTCATTGGATGAAATATTTGATTCCTCATCCAAGGAGTACCCATGTTGCATACTTTTGATGGACCCTGCTACACAAAAAATGAGAAATACATGAAAATATGTGATTGCAATCGTGATTTTCATGTATTTCTCATTTTTCATGTAGTAGGGTCCATCGAATGTATGCAACATGGGTACTCCTTGGGTGAGGAATCAATTTTTTCATCCAATGAGTGTTTCCGCTCGAAATTTGAGTAAACCCATAGGGAGATAAGTTGAAAATAAGAGTTGATGATGTAATTTAATCTTATTTTATTATTTCCACTATTATTTTATAATTTCCTTAGGCGGCCCATTTTAGACCTTAAAAATCCCATAATGTAAATCCTAATGGTACCTAGAGAGGTTAAAGCTCATAATACACCTTAGTCCCACTTCGTTAGATACCTTGGTTAGGTACCTATTCTGTAGCATTGCGTATGCTATGACTCTTCATAGAGTATATCATTTTGAGATCTTCCATGTACCTATGTATATATGTAATTATGAATATCTCCCTAGTTAAGAGGGAGCGCTGAGTAATGTAACTAGTGTCGGTCTTCATAATTGTATTCGTCAAAAGAAAATTTTTATTGTAAAATAAAAATATTATTGAAGCATGGGTTTCATTCTCTTTCATTTATTTTCTAGGTCATAACCTCCATTGAAGGCTTCTAGGTTTTGTCAAGAGTCAAAAGAGTCACTGTCACATTTATTAGACCCTTATTGGGCTTTTGTATCATGTAAATAAATTTATTTTTGAGTCAAAGTAGTCATTTTGTCCCTCCTCACCAAGTTGACCTTATCATAGAGAAGTTGACCCTATTGGAGGCAATTGAACCTCATGGAAGCAATATAAATAGAGGGAGATTGAGTCATTTGGAAGCACACTTAACAAGTTCGATCTACAAAGAGAGAGGAAAAAAAAAGAGCAAAGTGTAGGAGAAGAAATAATACAAGAAAGAAGGAAGGTCGAAGTTTTTGGCATCTCTCTCACATGTGCGAAGGTTTCTGGACTAAAGCTGGGGGCTAAAATTCTTGATTGAAGCTGCATTTGAAGATATGACACTTGGAAACTTTGACAAAGATCATATACTTGAAGGAAAGACTGACTTGGTGATTGGAGGAAGTCTTTGTCTAGGCATAAAGGGTCTCGGATTGTCTCATCTTGATTTGAATATACTAGTGGAAGAGTTGGACTGGGTTTTCCCCTAGATAGGGGGTTTTCCCTAATTGAGTTCCTACATCTAGTGTTTCTTATTTCTGTGATCTTAATAGACATTTAATTTGGTAATTGCTTGATGGAGGATAATCTAATAAAAAAATTAAAAGAATCCAACATAAATCACAAGTAATTATTAAGAAAAGAGGAATCAAACGCTATACCTACATGCATTTATTTCTCAACACGTCTAGCCCACACAAGCACATAAATAATTCTTTTTTCCCATTCGATCCCTTCTTCCATGGATGCCTTAGGATCCCTTGGCTCCTTTTAGGGTTCTCCACTTGCCACCATGGTCAAATCTTCAAAATACAACTTGGTTTTGTGCCCACAATCTTGGGTGCAAAACCCCATGCTTGGGTACTTAGCCCATAAAAGACTTTTGTGGTGAAAATTCCTCCACAACCTTGTACCCTAGGGTTTGGAGTACCTCCTAATCTACCAATATCAATTCCTCGGGAATTCAAGCCCCTTCTTCTCATTTAATTATTAATTTGAATAAGGTAAACATATTATTTTTCATATAGAGTCAAAGATTATAGAGTATAAAATTTGGAGGAATAATCTTGAAAGGTCAATTTTACTAGTGCATCCCAATTTTGAGAATTGGGATTATAAAACTTCTAGAGCATTATGAGACATTAAACGAAATTTTTATGGGTAAAAACTCTTCCGATTAAGTCTTGGTCCCCATGATTCTATTCTAAACTCAAATTTCTTTCCAATGATGCAAGAATCACATCGATTAGAGTTCATATGCCAAAGTTATGCCTCCTGGAATTTGACCTTCTTGTTTGATCACGACAATTTGAGAGGATGCAACGCCAACTCATGTTACTCGTGCAAAAGGAGCTAGCGATGTGTGGAATATGAACAATACTCTACAAAGGTCTAATTTATAACTATGAGTTGAAGAACTCAAACTTGACCTCTAGTTGGCTATTGGGCTATGTTATAACTAGGCCATTAGGAGAAAAATGGATTTGGTTCTATTGATTGTATCTAGTTCCATAGTAGAGTAGAGAAACCAAGATCTATAGTATCCTAAAAGCCATAGGTCTTAGGTAACCCCATAGAGAATTCCTTTTCCTTTGTACTTTCATTATTTCCATTCCAGAGAAAAGAGAGCAAAGAAGTCTCACCTTCCAACTCGGTTTTCTCATGTATGAATTTGCTAGAGAAAATCCTTATGTTCATTGTTAGTGTGCGATTGTATCTTTTGTTCTCTATTTTCCACATTTTATTTACTACATGCATAAGCAACAAATCAATAATTAACAAATATGGAATCTAAAGGAAATTATCTATCATAATATAGATTTTAATTTATTTTATTAGATCTATTGTGACAAACTGTCCACTGGAATATCCATGACAACTTATAGATCATACTGGTATCATAACAAGTTTCTTTCATAATATTAAGAGAATTTTTAGGGGACCCATAAAGCATTTTAAGAAAGAAGTTGCAAGACTCTATCCATGACCAATGGATCTATTCATAATAACCCTAAGATGGTAGAAGAGAGATTCTCGAGATTGGAAGCATAGGTCACAAATATCAGCCACAGTATGAAACTCCTTATGGAGGCTTTAAAAAACAAGCCTAAAATCAAAGATAGGTTTCAATACAAAGGTCAAATTAGAGTTAAAATTGAGAGATCATGAAGACCCAAAAAATGATTCAAGAAGAGAACCCGAGAAAGAACAACCGAGTTCAAATCCATTACCCATTCATAGCCCCTATTCAATATGGAAACACACATTGACATAAATTCGTACCAAGGTGATATTGATGCCTCAAAATTGAGTCATTGGCTGGAATAATAAGTATATTTTAGTGTTCATCACATAGATGAGGAGTAGAAAATATCATTTTTCAGATTGAATTTTGAGGACCATGACCTAACCTAGTGGGAAATCCATATGAAGACACTTAGGTTGGAAGGTGACTCCATAGTAACTAAGTCGGGGGACTTCAAAACCCTTTAAAGGCCTAGTTGTACCCTATCAGATATGTAGAGGACCAATGGATCTTATGACACCAATTTAGGTAGAGGTAGCGACAAAATAGAAGAGTATGCCACTAAATTTAGTAAGATGGTTATCATGTTGGGTATTTCTCCCAAGAGTCCATATGTACTCCTCAAGTATCTGGGAGGTCTACACTATCGTCTATGATAGTAGGTGCTATTGTTCAAGCCAAGAACAATGGCCAAGGCTTGTGTAAAATCACGATACCTAGAAAACACGAGACAAAATAAAGGACAATCAAGTGGTTCAAAACAAAAAGAGAAACAAGAAGCTTCCAAGGGAAGGAGTGGAAAGGGGGAAGAACAATAAGAAAATATCCACTACAGATGTGTAAGGATTTTAACAATCATTGCAACCACTATAACATTGATGGTCACACTAAGGGGAGGTGTTGAAAATTTCATCCAAAGATGAACTTGAAGAAATGAATTGATGGAAAAAAAAAAAGAATCTTCTTGCCACAGATTTAGGCAATCGGGTGGAAAGAAACTTCGATGTGGAAAAGAATATTGAATACACATTAGTATATAAGGAGGTGAATTTGAGTATCCTTCATCACCAGGAAGAGGAGAAGATGAAAAAAATCTTCCATATTAAGATCTAGGTCAAGAAGACAAAGACTGATGCCCAATTTAACTAAATTTCATATGCTAATATTATAACAATGGATCTAGTTAACAAACTCAGGTTGGAGCTTCATGATCATCCTAGTCCGTATCCAATGGGATGGATCAACAAAAATGCATAAATTAAAATAACAAAACTGTGTAAAATAGAATTTGTTATTAGTAATGATTTTATTGATGTATGTGGAGAAGTGTTTGGGAGTCCCTAAATGTATTTATAAGATGCAATCTTCATGCGGAGAACCAATAAATATGAGCTCATCAAGATGGGAAATCATTCATCACAATGTGCATAAAAGGTAAGTCCAAGATTTTGCTAGTAAGTGCCAACCAAGCCAAGATACTTATTAGTTCTAGTAAGAAATATGTTTTACTATTTGTAAGAGAAAATATGTTTGGTTAGGGGTTAAAAAGGGCAAGAAATCCCTCGAGTGGTGTACTAAAAAAAACAACTAGAAAGGTTTCTATAAGAACACAAGAGAGTGTTCGAGGAGCCTAGAGGGATACCACCCAAGAGGGAAGTCAAGTGAAAAATCCAATTAGTGCCAGACTCCATTTCCAAATATTGGGTTGTACAAACAATATATTTTTGAAGCAAGTGAAGTGAAGAAACAATTATTGGAAGAAGATTTAATTTGACCAAGTATCTCACCTTGTGGGTCACCCATTAAAATTGTGTCAAAAAAGGATGACACTTGGAAAATGTTCATCGATTATAGAACATAATACAAAATTATGCTCGAGAACATGTACCCCCTACTCATAATTGATGATTTGTTAGATTAATTGTAGTGAGTGAAATACTTCATCGAGCTAGACTTGAAATCATGGTATCACCATGTTTGAAACAAAGAAGAAAACACTTAGAAAATCACTTTCAAAATGAGACAAAGTATGTATGAGTGGTTAGTCATGCAATTTGGTTTATGCAATGAACCAACTACGTTTATGAGATTAATTAATGATGTAATGCACCCTCTCTAAATTCATTTGTTATTATTTATTTGGATGATATATTGGCTTAAATTACTACCTGGGAGGAGCACATATCACACTTGATGCAGGTTCTATAAACCTTAAATAAGCATTAACTACTGATAAATCTCAAGAAATGTGAGTTTGAAATACAATCTTTTTTGTATTTAGGTTATTTGTTTGGTGGAGGGTGTTGAGAAATCAATGCTAATAGATATTAGGGTTTGATTCCTCTTTCTTGATAATTACTTGTGAATTATGTTGGTCCCTTTTATTTCTTTATTGGATTATCTTTTACCAAGAAATTATTAAATTATGTATGTGTGAAGATCACAAGAAAAAGATACACAAGATGTAGGTGCACAACCAGGGAAAAACCCCTATAAGGGGAAAACCTAGTCAATAACTCTTCTTTCAGTAATTCAATTCAAGATGAGACACTTCTAGAATTATTAGACCTAGACAAAGACCTCCTCCAACTAGAAAGTCAACCCTTCCTCCTTTTAGATGTCCTTTTCTCAGCCTTCCAAGTGTCAATGCTTCAAGGTGTAGCTTCAGATCAGAATTTCAGTCCCAGTAACTGATTTTTGGCCTTAAGCTTCAGAACTTCGACCCTACAACAAAGACAAAATTTTGGCCCCAACATCAACTAAATATCTTCATATGTGTGAGAGAAAGGTATCCCAAAAACTCGATTTTCCTCTTGCCAACATCTCTCCTTCTTCTCCTGCAACTTCACACTCTTTTCCAGCTACTGCTTCTTAGAGATTAAAATTGTTGATGATGCTCTCCAAATAAAGCCAAATTGCTCAATATATAGGCTTCTTGTGAGGTCAAATTTCCCTAATCCAAGCCGACTTGGTGTGGAGGTCACAAATTACCTTCTTGACTTAAAAACAATTCTTTTTACATGATACGAAAGCCCAAGAACGGTCTAGTAATAATGACAATGACTCTAATGACTCAAGACAAAACTTAGAAGTGCTCAATGGGGAATTTTACCTAGAAGTCCTCAATGGGGACTTTGACCTAGAAGTATTCAATCGAGACTTTGACCCAAGCATGAAAACCATGCTTTAATAAGTCATTTTATTTAATACTAAAATTTTCTTTTGACAAGTACAATTATGAAGACTGAAGCTAGTTACATTCTTCAGCACTCCCTCTTAACTAGGGAGGTATTCATAATTACATTTTACACATACATACAAGTACATTGAAGGTTTCAAAATGGCATGAACTACGAAGAATTCTATCACACTTAGTGCTATGGACTAGATTCCTGACCAGGGTAATCTATCAGGGTGGGACTAAGATGGACTAAAGATTTCATCTAATCTAGGTACCATCAAGCTTACTAACTAACCATCAACCTAGGGATCTAGGTGCATATCCAAGGTTAGAGCTCCAAGACCAATGCTACGCTCCCTCTTCAAGATCTAAAAATCAATACATAGGCCGACTAGATGTCCTCCCAAGAATCTGTCATTAGATTCTTCATCTCTCCCTATCAATTAAATATGTAATGTCAACCAACCCAAGCATGCTTCTAAAAAAATTAAAACTTCTTATTTGGAAGAGACTTTGTTAGTGCCTCAGCTACCTATTCATCTGTCGGAATATATTGTAGCTTTATGACCCCATATTGTACCAAGATCCTAATGTTGTGGTACTTGTTGTTGATATGATTTGTCCTTGCATGGAATACAAGATCTTTAGACATCTTGATGCTACTTTGATTATCACAATTTATCATAGGGGGATCTAGAGGATTCCTAAACAAATCTAACAAAAGTTTTCTTAACCACAAAACTTCCTATCCTACTTCACGTGCAACAATGTATTCTGATTTAGAACTACTTAATGCAACATGATCTTTTTTCTACTCATCCACGAAACCATAGTAGATCCCAAGCTAAAAAATCCACCTGTAGTGCTTCTTCCATTAGTCTTACTTCCACCCCAATCAGAATCAGTAAAACCTATTAAATTGACTTCCTTTCCATCATACTTTAGGCAGTGACGTATAGTACCACATAGATATCTCAAATTATGCTTGGTAGCTGTTATCACTGAAAAGATTTCAAAGGAAAAGGCTAAGGTAAGGGAGAATTGGCATTAAAACTGTGTTTTGGTGATTACACAGCAGTTTCGTAGCGCGCGCTGCGAAACTGCTGAAGATAATGCCTAATGTGCAGCAGTTTCGTAGCGCGCTACGAAACTGCTATAGCTGCATATTTTCATATAGTTGACCAGTTTTGAGGAACAAAAGGGAAACCTTTTTGAAAGGGAGTTTATGAGTAAGGATCATCCACACAACACAAACATCTAGCAAGGGCTTATATCTCATGTCATCTTCACATTGCTGAGACAGCTAAAAGGTTAGGTTTGTTAATAGTCTTAGATGGAGTATATGCTCATATCGTCTTTGAAGAGAAGCAATTCATTCCAATGGGATTCTTTGCATCAACTATACCAGTAATTACTCTTGGGAACACTATGGAAGCAACAAATATGAAGGATAAGTTAACAAGGCTCACTACATGCCACATAATTCATTTTGTCATTGCAACGAAGGCAGTGAGCTCAAATGTTTATGTGTTTGATTACAGTAAGCATCCATCAAAGGCTCCTCAAGAAAGGGTTTGCAATCCCGGATTGATATTGAAAGGTCATTCTGATGAAGGATATGGTTTGACATGAATTCCTCTAAAAGAAGGTCACACACTAAGTAGTTCAAATGATGCACAATATGCTTGTGGGATATAAACACTGCATTTGGAAAGAATTTCTTTAAGACAGTCACACATCAAGTAAGGTTTTGTTTCAGATATTGATGGTCTTCCTTGGTATAATCTTTCTTCAAGAATTATACATTTCCATTCAGTTTTGAGAGGCCTGGGAGCAGTTGAAGATGTTTCATGGCATTTCAAGGATGAATACCTTTTTGGCTCTGTTGGAAATGATTGTCATTTTCTCATATGGGACATGCGTACACCTGCACCTAACAAGCATCAACAATCAGTTGTAATTCATCAAAGTGAGGTTAACTCTTTGGCCTTTAATCCATTCAATGAGTGGCTTTTGAGAAAAGAAATCCCAAGACAATCAGAGTTTGGTATTGAAACTGTGATTTTTGGAACCCCTGAAGCAGCCTGTTTTAGCAAACAAACTGTTTTTACTAGTTAAATTACAGAAGCTTTCCTGAGCAGCTGAGAACTCAATTTTGCAAACGGAAAGAGTTTTTTCTTCCTAACATGCTACACTACAAAAACCGCTTTCATTTTCTTCAAATTCATTCTGAGATGGGAGAAACGGGTGACTAACGTTGCGCTATGAAATTGCTATAGGTGCAGTTTTTCATTCCCTGTTTGCCATGTGTTTTTCAAGGACAGATTATGAACAGCTGGAGGAATTTTTTACAAAACCAGGAGAGGTTTTTGTTCTAGACAACATGGGCTACAAAAACCTCCTTCAGTTTCGTAAAATGGGTCATGGATGAAGAGATAAAGGCTCTGCTATTTTCAAGGATATAAACCTAAAAAACAGGGGGACATGTTCCCTAATTTCTAGGGTTTGTCATCAGCAGTTGGGTGACCACGTGGGAGGCTTCATCAAGTTCGACATCATGGAGTTTTAGGTGTCAAATAATGTGTTAAATGTTTAGATAAGGTTGTTTTGATCATAATGAGGAGTTAGACTCCTAATTGTTTTAGGTCTCTAGGACTCCTAGTTAGCTGTCTTTTGTATTAAATAGTTAGTTTAAGTGTCAATAGGTGTCAAATAAGGAGAAATTCGAATTCCCCTCATGCTGGAGGAGGAATCTCATTAGTTAGAAGAAGAACTCATATATTTAGCTCAAATCCTTTTTGTAATCAGGTTGGGAGATTTATGAATAAAAACCAGAGTTTTCATGTTGGCTTATGTAAAAAAAGACTTTGACAGTAATAGAAGCAGTACTTTTTCTTCCCAAGATTCATCTTGTGTTTTCAATTGTCAGAGTATAAATGTGGTTTGGTTTTTATTCTTCTTGTTTTACAGTTCACTAAATATGCAATCACTCTGGAATTCACCTAGCTGCTCCAGGGACTGTCCTGTGTATGTTTTTTTGAATTGAGGTTTCTTCTTGAGAAATGTTCTGGGGAGTGTTTGAGGACATTATATTGCCTTAGGCTTTCCATGATTGAGTAGCTAATAATTTACTGCAGAGTGTATGGACTCCATGAGCCAATGGAAGAAGTTCTAATTTTGTTGTTCCAACCAGCTTAAACTTCATCTACTGTTTAAAGAGTTAGCCATCTTTTCTTGCCCTTAATGCATATCAAAAATCTGTGAGAGAGCCCTCTCTAACTAAGGAGGCTAAACCTTAGTCCAAAGCATGGTTTGAAATAGTTTCATGAAATCTTGCTAGGTAGCAGCCCTTAGTACATGATTTTATGATAACACAAGCTATGTCAAATTTCATTGCCTTCTCTAGGTAATAATCACCTCGTATAGTTTGAAAGGAAGAACCATAACCCTAGGTCTGACGCTACGAAGTTTATGTTTAGCAGAGAATTTAATTGGGAGTAGAAACATTGATAAATTTTTGGGAGAGAAGAAATCTGAAGGGCTATCAGGTTAGTTACTCTCGGCGACTCCTTATGGCCAGAGTTTTGGTAACTGGGAACCTAACTATGCTTTTGGAACTGTGTATACTATGTTTATGCTTGAAAATAAAATTCTTATGCTTCTTGAAAACTTGGATAGTGGGGTCGCACTTACCATCCTCAGAAAGACCAATCTGGAAAGACAATATCCAGAATATCTTCGCTCCCAGAATAACGAAACAATGTGGGAGGAGGCTTGGTTGAAACCTAGGGTATAAGGAGGGAAATGTTTGCAAACAAGTATGGAAATGTTGTGTCACTAGAGAGCTAACGAAACAGGCCATAGGGAAAACATGGGCAGAAAGTAAGCTTGACAGATGGTAAATTTATATTGGTTGGAGGGACGAACAAGTCGTAAAATTTAATTTGTTGGAATGGTGAAATTCAAGCTTTCCTATTGGTTTGGGTGAACAGTGTTGGCCCACCCCAAGCCAGCAATTAAAAAGTCTTTCAATGTAATTAATTAAACTGAAGAGGACTAAAATTAAAAAATCTTGTTGGCTAAGTCTACCCAACCCAAACCCTAGAAAAACATCTTCAATATAATTAATATAATTAAAAAATTAACAAATTAAATAGCACATAAATAAAGTGATAGATATCAATATTTATTAACTATTTAATTTAATTTATATGTGTTGAAGATAATGGAGAACATCCTAGAATAGTTAGAGTTGGTTCACGTAAACTCAGGTTAGGAATTAGTTTCTATTTCTTAGGATGTTGTTCTATCTTCCCTAAAACCATGTTTTATATTTAATGTGTAATGTCTATGAACAATGTAGAGCGTTCTCCAGAGCCAAACTCTCCCGGTTCAAACTCTCTTTCATAGAGATGACCAGTGGGTTTTAATTCTTTAATATAAACATTGCCATTTTTATCATGGTATTAGAGCATGAGATCAGAGGCCTATGTGATGTTTATTAATGAGATTATTTTATTTTATTTTATTTTTTTTATTTTTTTTAACGCTAATGAAAGGAGATTTGTACACTGGTGGGAAGACTTGTGGTTGAGGAGATTTCTGCCGGCTTTGTTTTTCTTTCTCCAATAGCTCGTGTATGGATTGGCCAATTTCATTGGACTTTGACCTCACAAAAAATTCTTCTAGTCAATTCTAAGAAGATCGAGATAAGTAGTCGATGGATCATATTGTAATTCTCTTCAACTTCCAGCATTTTGGGTTGAGCCTTACTATGTGAGACATGGCTTGCTTGCTTCAATTATGTTTCTCCAAGTGCATCTAGAATGGAATTTAGCCGATACATATCGTCCTCTAAATCTTCTATGTCATTCTTCAATGCTCACTTCTGTTTTTTTTTTCTCCTTCAATCTAAGCCAATTTCCTCAGTTTCCAAGGTCAGATCGTGCTGCGTTTTTTAATCCAGGAGATCACTACAATGAATAATGGGCAAGGTTTGTTGACCTGAGAGCAACGGATCTCGTGCGGTGAGCATCGAAACATGATCTGTTGCAAAGGAAGTGTGTATTTGGAATGAAGTGGCCAAGGGTGCGTGCTCAGGGTGGCCATTGAGATTGATGTAGATACTGCCAAGTTGTGGTGTGGAGGTCGAGCCGGAGGCCCACCTGTGTGAATTTCAAACCATGAGATCGAAGCACCAAAGATCGGAGTAGTGGTGGCACCTTGAGCAGACCCAAGATATGCATACGAATAGAAACTACTCTAAAACTAAATGTTTTTATTCCAGAAAACTAGGTCATATTACCAAGAAGTGTAGGAAGAAGAAATATCATGAAGAACAGCAGAAGCAGAAAAGACATGTAGGTCATCTCGCGAATGAAAATCATGTGCAGAATTTCAGATTGTTCATGGCAGACCATGATGAGAATGTTGATGTAGACATCTGGTATGTAGATTCAGGAGCGTCAATGCACATGATAGGGAACAAGAATTGGTTCGAAGATTTTAAAGAAATCAACGAAGGAGCATAGATTTACCTAGGTGATAATAGAAGTCATCAAATCAAAGGGTGCGGGAAAGTTTCTGTCATTCTACCTAATGGTAATATTAAACAAATTCATAATGTTATGTATGTGCCTGGTGTAACAAAGAACTTGATTTCTGTATCCATGATTACAGATCAAGATCTGAAAGTTGAATTCTTTAAACCTAACTGTTATATTAAAGATCTGTTAGATGGCATGAAGACAATTGCTACAGGAATCCGAACAAGAGGGCTGTACAAGTTAGATGTAAGACCTGCACTAGTTCGAGCATTGACAATAGTGAGCCTGACTACAGAAGACCTATGGCATCAGAGATTTGGCCACATCAACTACAATGATTTGTTGTTACTACAAAAGAAGGTAATGGTAAGAGATCTTCCTATGCTAAAGCAAGTACATAATTATTGTGATGCCTGTACATTAGGAAAAATGCATAGAGAATAATTCCCTGTTCGAGTATAAAAGAAACAGAGGGATGTACTTGAATTAGTGCACACAAACCTTTGTAGACCCATGCAGACAAAATCATTAGGAGGTGCACTGTATTTTCTACTGTTTATTGATGACTGTATGAAGTTTTCTTGTGTGTATTTCTTAAGTAAGAAGAGCAATACATTCGAATAATTTAAGCAGTTTAAAAATATGATTGAAAGACAAATAGGGAAACATATAAAAATTCTTCGTTCTAATCAAGGGGGGGAATACAGGAAGGATGAGCTTATTAGGTATTGTAAAGATCATGGAATTTTGTAGCAATTCACAGTACCCCATAGTCCACAGCAGAATGGAGTAACAGAAAGAAAGAACAAAACACTGGTGGAATGTGCTAGAAGTATGTTGAAAGGTAAGAATCTTTCGAATGGTTTTTGGGCTGAAGCAGTGAATACTGCAGTTTATTTGAAAAATAGGAGTCCTATAAAGAGTCTTGAGTCTAAAATTCCTTATGAAGCATTATATGGATTTAAGCTTGTAGTAAAACACTTAAGAATATTTGGATCTAAAGCATTTTCCCACATTCGAAAGGTAGATAGAAGAAAATTGGATTCAAAAGCCATCAGATGTAGCTTTATAGGGTATTGTTCACAGTATAAAGCTTATAGATTATTAATCCCTCTACTCACAAGATTTTTGTTAGTAGAGATGTCAAATTCCATGAGTAGGATCATGAAGAATTTGATGAGCACAATGAGGAATGGGACATTATGTACTTGGTGGAAGAAGAAGCAGAGAACAATCAAGGTCAGCAACAGACAAAGGTAAAGGATGAACAACAATAGCAACAACAACAATAGCAGCAACAACAACAACAACAACAATAGTAGCAATAGCAGCAGCAACGACAACAGGAAGAAAAAGAAAATGATGATCAAATAAGGTTTGAAGCCACCCCACCACTTAGGAGATCAAGTAGGAAAGCTCAAATGCCTACAAGATATAGGGAAAATGCTTTTAGAACTAGTATGATGAATGTGGTTGAGCCTTCTAGTTATAAAGAAGCAAATGAATGTAGTGAATGGAAAACAACCATGGAACAAGAATATCATTCAATAATCAGAAATAACACTTGGGAATTGGTTGAAATTCCTAGAGGAAAACAAACCATAGGTTGTAAATGGTTATATAAACTGAAGATTAATGCAGATGGAACCATAGAAAAACTAAAAGCTAGGTTGGTAGCAAAGGGGTAATCATAAAAAGAAGGGATAAACTATGAAGAAACATTTGCCCCTGTAGCTAAATTGAACACTATCAAAATGTTAATTGCTTTAGCTACTAAGAAACATTGGATGATGCACCAACTAGATGTAAAGTATGAATTTTTGAATGGAGAACTAAAAGAAGAGGTTTATCTAGATCAACCAGAAGGGTTTGTCCAGAAAGGAAAAGAACATTTAGTCTGTAGATTGAAGAAAGCACTTTATGCTCTAAAAGAAGCTCCCAGGTCTTGGTAGGAAAAGATTGATTCATTTTTTTTGCAAGCTGGTTATAATAGAAGTAAAAATGACCCTAATCTTTACACCATGAAAGATGAACAAGGGCGTATAATGTTTATTTCATTGTATGTAGATGATTTTATCATTACAAATGATGTTACATATCTAATCAATGAAATCAAGCAACAAATGTCACAAGTGTTTGAAATGAAACACCTTGGTGAACTCAGATATTGTTTAGGTCTTGAGATCTGGAGAGATTTAGGTCTAACATTTCTGTCCCAAGCAAGGTATGTCAAAGGCCTGATAGAAAAGTTTAGGATGGATCAGTGTAAGCCTACAGCGGTACCATTGCAGCAGAACATCAAATTGCAGTGTGAGGATGGCTCAAAAGCAGCAAATGCAACACTTTACAGATAGCTAGTTGGGAGTCTAATCTACCTAACCACCACCAGACCTGATTTGGCTTATGCAGTCAGTGTGCTAAGTCAATTTATGTCTACGCCACTTGAAAGCCATTGGAATGCAACGAAAAGTGTTTTGAGGTATCTACAAGGTAATGTAGATTACGTTATTATTTACATTGACTCCTCTGATGTTAGATTGGCAAGATTTGTAGGTTCAGATTGGACTAGAAATGTAGATGATCGTAGATCTATAATAGGTTATGCATTCAGCATTGGATCCGAGGTGATCACATGGAGCAGCAAGAAGTAGAACACAATCTCCTTGTCCTGAGTGGAAGCAGAGTATCAAGCCATGTGTGCAGCAACGTGTGAGGCAGTTTGGTTGCAGAAACTTCTCCAAGATGTTGGGGAAGAATAGATAGATGAAACAATAATCAGATGCGACAATCAGAGCTCAATCAAACTTTCCAATAATCCAGTGTTTCACAAAAACACTAAACATATTGATACACAATTCCACTTTGTCAGGGAGAAAGTGCAATCCAAAGAAATCCATTTGGAATATTGTAATACATGTGATAATGTTGCAGACATTTTCACTAAGCCTCTTGGGAAAGTTAAGTTTCAAATGTTTAGGGATATGTTAGGCATATTTGTGAATCCATTCTCCATTAATGGGGAGTGTTGAAGATAATGGAGAATATCCTAGAATAGGTAGAGTTGGTTCTATTAGAATTAATGGAGAAATCCAAACTTAGTTTACTGTTATGGTGATGATAGGATTGAGAGTCTAACTTTAGATCTCATATCCTAACATTTAGGGAGTGGTTCAAACCACCTGATTATGAAAAAGCCTATATGTACTAGGCTGTTGTTCAGATTGTGTAATAGAGTGTATTGTGTGTAATGCTTGGGCACTCTCGAGGTATCTCACCTAGAGAGACATTTCATTAATAGATTATCGAGTTTTATCATGGTATCAGAGTTGTAGGAAAGAGAGGCATGTACGTTGTGTTGTGGGATGTTTCATCGTCACTAGGAGGCTGAAGAGTAAGTGTGATGAGTCATGGAGGAGCTGAAGGGAAATTGCGATGATACTATTCAAAACTTCACCCCGATTTTATTTTATGCTTCGTCATAGTATTGTGGTGTACCTCTGCGATGATCATTGAAGGAATCAGATGCATCTTTGCAACTAGTCGTAGATGCCTTGTGTAAGAGCTGCGACGATCTGATTTGCTACATTTTTTGAAGGCTGTGTGTGTGGGAAACGGTGAATTGTTGCATTTTTCTTTTGAGAAGGTTGCTTGTAGAAGGGGGAAATTGCGCTTGTTTTGCCACGTGAAGAAGTCAACTGAGATGGCTTGTGATTAATTGATCGCCAAATAAGAGTGCACCTACAACTGTGTAAAAGAGTTGCCTATGCAATCATTTGGAGAGGCTGTAGAAAGAAGGCTGAATCGCCAACATAATTGCGAGGAGAAGGTGTGGAGGCTGAGATTGCTCAAGGAAGGCAAGTAGGGCGAGGAAGAAGCGAGATCGCTACTAATCAGGGTAAGGTTTCTTGCAGACATGTTGTGTGAAAGCTGAGGGCGTGGTTGGAAAGGAGGTGTAGTAGTGGAGGCCGAATTGGTTGTTTGGTCGGATCTGCAGACAGAAGAAAAGGCAGAGAGGAGATTAGACCTACCTGAAGAAGGCTTGATTGCCAGTGGAGGCTGATCGAGGTAGCGTAGAGGTCAATAGAGGCTGCGTGGATGTGGTTGGCTAGACCTGCGTTGTGTAGGGAGGTCGACTGTGACTGTTGTGATCCGAGCGCAGTGGAAGCTTGGTGGCAGTGCCTTCCTGTGAGAGGCCGAGTCTTGGTGGTCGCACAAAGCTTGAAGGAGGTAAGGCTCAGTAGGATCTGCTGCGACTGAGTTGAAGGTCGTGTGTGTGGGCATTGCAACAGTAGTGTGGATATCATTGGCAGATCTAGCACAGAGGAGGCCTGGGGCACATGTCTGATCCCACTGTTTATGTAAAAAAGAGCGATACGTTGTGTGTAGAAGTGTGTTGTCTGCTTTTTGGGATCGGTGCAAAAGTAGATCGTGACTGCGTGGATGAGATCGTGGATGTGCAGAGAAAGATCTTGACTAAGTTTAAATTATTTCATTTCCTCTTGGCCCCTATTTCGATTGATAGTCATATTCGATCAACTGATTGTTTGCTTTGATAGTATCTCACTCGCATCATTATGGGGAGTGTACACTTGTTTGTCATATTTCCAATCTAATTTCCACACGGATTCCACATTTGAATTAAAATGGTGAGATCTCTAGGCCATATATAAATGTTTAAATTGTCATCGTCAAGGATCTATGGGACATGAGCAGATTGCAGAGGTTGTGAGTCGCTGGACTGTTATCTGTGTTATAAATCTTGATGAGAATGAAGAGGAGAAACTGTTAGGTCTGGTGGGCAAGTTGCATAGAATTATTGGCCAAAATGAGGTAGTTCAAGTGGTAGCCGAAGCTGTGTTGAGATTGAAAGCTGGATTAGTTTGGAGTTGCATGAGAGCAGTTAGGCGTGCCTCTGGATCTGCGTAGTGGCAGCAACTTTGTTTGGAGTGCGGATGCATGAATTAGTGGATGCAACGGCACAATGAGTTTGGCTGAAGTTCTAGGACTATTTAAGCACTTCAACTCTTTAGAGAGGTTGAATTCAACAGAAAGGTTGAATTCTGCTGAGAAACCCTTCAGGATCGATGAATTTATATGCCAAGACTTCAACTTGAATGCCCCAATAAAAGTGCAGTGGGCAGTGAACTATTCCTGGTCGAAGTGTTCTTGCAAGGGAGAAAATAGAAGGATAAAATGGGTTTTCAAAGTAAATTGGAAGAGTCTCGAAGAAAATTCAAGAGAAAGCATCAACAGAGAAGTGAAAAACATTGTTTTGCAGAATTTTGTGATTTGTTTCAGGTTGACAGTGATGGACCAGTTGCTTATCAAGATGTAGATTTGGAATTTGATGATATTATTAAACGGTTAATGCCAGATTTACCATCTTTTTCAGGTATGAATTATGAAAGCTGGAAAAATGAAATAAAAATAGTACTATGGAAGGTAAATTTACTGGATTATGTTGAAGATGTTATTAATGATAGAGGAGATG
>APFE031624251.1:36258-53773 GCA_000404065.3 Pinus taeda
AAGAATCAGATTGGTAACCTTTTGTTTAGCATCATATCAACCAGCATTGTCACATAGAAATGCCTTGACTAACATATCTATCTCTCCATGAGATACAAGCACAACGCTAGCGAGACATAATGATTTATAGACACCCTCATCATCATTGTCTCTCTCGGAACATACCCCACCCGGGTTCTCAGGGTGTGTTCCATGAGGACTATTCTGATCTTGGGCTCCCCAACCCTCAAAGAATATTGGTCCTCCACAAATCCTCTTAATTTAGATACCCTATCACATCATCAAAGAGTATCAAATGCCAAATGATTACCCAATCCTCTATTATGTCTTTCCAAGTGAAGACAAGAATAATGTGTCTATCTCTCCCTCTCAATTAGGGAGGAAACATTTACTCATACCTAAGCTCCTTCTTGGCTTAGGAATTTCCAAGTAAGTAAGAAACTTCTTTCCAGGCTCCCTCTTAATTAGAGACCTTCAACAGCTCCTTAGGTGGAGATGATGGGACAACTAGTTGCTAGAATAACTTCTTCCTTCAATTTCATGTATTTTCCTTTGTTCAAGGAGTCTTCTTGCTTTGGGGACTTCTTCATAGGGCACATATCATCTATCACTTTCATGCATAAGTTAGTCAAGTCATCATCCCTCTCATCAAAAATTGAACTATTGATCTACATCCAATATTGCTTCATGTTATGCTACCTTCACCATTTTTTCCTTTCCATAAAGGTCTTTCATCTTTCAATGTGGTTATCTAGGAAGATTTCCATAGTTCTTCCCTTGGTAGTCCTGCATAATCCCATCCAGATACTAGTTCATAAATAAGTAATGGACACTTAAATCATAATTACATTTGTGAAGGATTTTCACTATGATATCTTCATGTAGGCATCAACATCCTGCATACATGTTGACACATCGCCAAAGATATGAATTGTCAAGGGTCTCCATCTTTTCCAAACTTCCATCAGAGTCTTCATATTCTTCTGGGAGATATCATAGTCAAATATTCTTGATCTTTTGGATGTTGACTGCCTTTACCATTGTTTCATAATTCAGGATCTCTTCCTCCCTTTCTTCACACATTTCATTCCCAGGAGCTTTAGAGTTTATCTATTGTGGTCAACCACCTCATACACCATATGAGGACATATTATGTTTATTTCATCTAGTAAATATGTGACCCATGCATTTCTGCATCCCTTTGAGGAAGGAAATCCTTTCTTTGATCATGCCTCTTAAGGTATAGCACTGATCTATGTTGTCTACAACCTTAAGAAATGACTTCCATAATATATATATACATACCTCATTTTTCCTTTGAGTCATTCAATCTTCCTATAGTAGCTCCCTTTGAAGGAGATTCATCCCCTTGATCTACTTCACTGTTATGTCATCATACCATCATACCTTGAATTCCACAAGTTTGGAACCCTTGATGAAACACTTGCTTCCCCTCATGATCAGTGAACCTTACAATGAAGATTCTATCAGAGAATCTTGAGGAACTTGCATATCATATCCTGCAGATGTTATCTTTACACTAATGTATGATGAGTCTGTCTTAGGTGACTTCTCCCTTTTCATAAGTATCTTTCAATGAGGTTTTCAAGAGCTATATCATGAGTTCTTAAAGATTTTACCATGATGCCATTCTATAATATGATGCATTCTATCTTATTTATAAAGTTTCCTACCTATATAGAAGAAGGAGATCATCTCAGTCATAGTAGAGATCTCTTACTTCCTCCTTCTTCGGCTTCTTTGTTTCAGGTTCTTCCACTTCTTTGGTAATATGAGCTTCTTCCTTGTTTTTATTGTTCCTTTTAATTTTAGGACAATATCTTCTATAATGTCGATATTCTTGACAACCAAAGCATAATACCTTAGCCATATTCTTCCTTTTCTTTTGAGGACCAAATTTTCCTTTTCCTTTTGACATAGCAGCATATGCTTGATTTTGTTCATTTGATCCCACATTAGTTTTTGCCTTTAGTATGGTTTCTTTGATTTTGCATAATGACCATAGATCTTGGAAAGGGGTGGCTTCTTTCTTCCCATAAATACTTGAAGTGAATTCGCCCCATTCCTCTAGTAGTGAATTCAATACTATAGTGGTCATTTTTTTGTTAGACATTATTTCACCCAAATCCTGAATTTGATCTCTTATTTCTGAAATTATCATCAAGTATGAGGCTATTCCTTCGTCTTTTGAGATCTTCAATTTGTAGAGTTATTGTCTTAGAGATAGAACTTCTCCTGCAGTACTTATGGAAAATAACTCTAGTAGTTTGTCATATATTGCTTTTGATGTGTCTAATTTTGATACATATGGGATGAGAGAGTCCTTGATGGATTCTATGAGAATTATTTGGGACATCACTTCCCCTTTCATGTATTTAGAATGTGCTTGAGTGTATTCTTTGGAAGGTTGGGTTATAGATCCCTTGATGAGATCCATGACTACATTTTCAATTACGTTTAGATCATTTTTTTTCTTCCATGCAAGGAAATTTGAAGCCCCAACTAGTTTGTTGCTTTCCTTGAAAAAGGAGATTTTGGTAGTTTCAAAAGAAGTCATATACTTACTTGAGTTAATGCTACTTCTTTTGCTTTATTTCTCCTTGATATTGACGTTGATGTAGCTTGTAGAATACCATTCCCTGAAACAATGATGAGAGACAACTTGCTTTACGAAACTTTTTGAAGATGAAGACAATATTCTTTGATCTGGACTTCCCTACTCTTTGAAAAGCTTCTCAAATGATGGATGAGTGATGATTTCAGAAATCCTTCTAGGGTTTTGGTATTTATGTTTGCTTCCTCTTTGATGATGATTATAAGACTCTTGGTAAAGTAAATTTCTTCAATCTCAGGTTTCAGAAGATCTTGATCTCTCACTTGGTATCTTTGCCTCACTTTGATCCTTCCTTGAAACTCTATCTTTGTGTGTCTTCTTGATTAGATGCCCCTTCTAGACTTTAGCACCTTAGCTCCGATACCATGTTGATAAATCTAGGGCATCAATGGTTAAATGATTTCTTTGCTTATGATAACTGCTTGTGATAGAGTTTTGAATCTTAATTAGAATCTTATCTTTCCTTGTACTTATTATTATGTTCTTTTCATCAAGACAATTACCATATCATGAACAAATAGAGAGACACGAGACACAGTATGTAGGCATTTTAGCCAGAACCAAAACCTCTCACTCTTTAAGAGGAAAACCCAAACGAAATTCTTCTTATAGATCTTCAATTGACGAACACTAAGACCATGACAATGACCCTTGATACTAGAGTCCTCCCAAGACCAAGTCACTAGCCTCTTTCTGACACTGCTTCTTCTTATTCCTCTTCTTGAATTCCTTGATAAACTCAATCTCCTTCTTCTCAGATTCCTTGAGAATCTAGATTTCCTTGAGGTCTCAAGTGAAAGACCTAATACACTGTTATTCGACTATTTCTAGCGAGATCTTTTACCCAAACAAGATCACTCTAACGTGGCTGTAAGTTCTTCGACCTTCTTTTTGGCACCTTCTTATCTTCTGGCTTTGCACGTGGAAGCATATATTACCCAAAACAATCATCTACAAACTTCTCTTCCTTCTCTTCTTGCTTCTTTGATATAAAGACTTCTTGGAATATGTTTTTCGCACTTAGCTCTAGACTTGCTTGAATGAAATTGATATATTTCCAAGTAAGGCCAAGTACTTGTATATATAAAAAAATTCTCATGTCCTTTAGGCTTACATGATCTCAGGAACAGGCCGACGTTTCCTTGGAGGGAGGCCAACATCATCTTCTCGATTCTTCCTTCTTTGTAGGCCGATTTGAAGAGGGCTAGTGACAAGGTCTTGGAGGATGAATTTACATAGACAAGTGTGACTCTTTACAATGTGTAAGATGTCTTCATTACATGGCAATGACTCTTTATACTTTTATGACTAGATGAAAAAATTCCTAGTGGCTCTCAATGGGAGCCTATAATAAAAATAAAATCTCTTGCTCATGAAACCCATGATGCAAGCATTACAATAATTTTATTTTTCTTCTTTACATCTCTTACATAAAATCATAATTACATGTCATTATGAAGACCAAACCTAGTTACACTTGACATCATTTCTGACTCTCTATACTTCACTTTATTTTCATCACCAGATCCTTTGGTAGGTTTCTTCACTTTTCCTTTAACCAAATCCAAGACTTTGTTCTTTTCAAGAATAAGATCGATTCTTTTCTTCCATGCCTTGTAATTTGATACCCCTTCTAATTTTTTCTCTCCCTTTATTGTGTTGGACATTGTCCTTAAATATGGTAAGCTTATAATATCTCCTTGTATGATCCCTTGCTCAATCCTTTTGAGGTTTCTTAGACTCTTTTCAGTGGTCCTCAAACTTGCTTTTTCCTTATTCACCTTAGCTATGAAACCATGTTAGAATCGTAAAGGAAGAAATATTTTCTTTATATAGATAATTACTTGTGATTCTTTTATCTTTATGTTCTTCTTTTATATTTTAGTTCATCAAGCAATTACCAAAACAATAACAGAAAGAGCATAGACACCAGATATAGGTAGACAACTAGGGAAAAACCCCTATCTAGGGGAAAACCTAGTCAACAATTCTTCCTTCAATAGTTTCACGAGATAACCCAAGACTCTTGACCTAGACAAAGAATTCCTCCACACCAAGTCAACCCTCTCTTTCCCATTGCAGATGATATCCCTTCAACAACAACTCCGACCTAACAACAACAACTAGTAGCAGCAGCTTCGACCCAGCAACTGGTAGCAACAACAACTTGGACTTGGCAATAGAGACATTGATCTTCCTAGATAATCCACTCGAGTAAGAGATAGATGGCCCAAAACTTCGATTTTGATGTCTTCTTCCTTCCAAATTTCATACCCTTTTCCAGCTCTTTTTCAACTTCGCACTTTTTAGCTGCCTTGACTTGGAAGTCGAACTTGTATGTCTCAAATGAATTGCATTGCACTGTGTATATAGCCTTCTAGTGAGGTCAAATTATCCTTCTTGAAGCTGACTTGATCTCCTTGTGGCCAACTTGGTGTGGAGGGGACAAATAGTCTATTAGACTCAATATTAATTATTTTTACATGATTCAAAAACCTAAGGAGGGTCTCTTTAAATAGACAATGACTCTAACGACTCAGAATAAATCCTAGAAGTCCTCAATGGGGACTTTGACCTAAAACATGACGATCTAAGCATGAAACCCATGCTTTAATAAGTCATAATAATAATAATAATAATAATAATAATATTTTCTTCATTCTTAATTTGATTGTGCCTCAAATACATTTATGAAGACCGAACCTAGTTAAATTTTTTCAACAACTCCGAGGAGAAGCTAGATGATTTTTTTGTTCACCTCATTCAATAAAATATTTTGGACACCAAAAGCATCCCAAAATGGGAAAATACGATTTGTATTGGATCATTATATTGTTTGTCATATATCTCAATGATTTCAAAGTGGAAAATTGAAAGAATCATTTACATAGTCATTTTTACTGGTAGGTTCCAATTTGGAGAATTGGGTCTAAAATATTTTAGAGGCATTTTGAGGGATTAAATGACATTTTTTGGAGTCAAAACCCTTCCCTCTAAGACTAGTCCTCGTGAAACTATTATGCACTTAGATACCTTTCCAATGGTCCAAGAATCACATCAAATCTTGTTCATATGCAAAAGTTATACCTCTTAAAAGTTGACCTTCCAGTTTGATTACCGTGGTTTGAGAGGATATCACATTAGCCCCTGTACTCATGCAAAAGTGGCTATCCATGTTAGCCCCCTTTATTAATGAAAAAATGAGACAATGAAGAAGACTTGCCTTTAGTTCCATAGTAGATTAGAGCAACTAGGTATGGTAGTTAGATAGCAAAACAAGGTTAGTGTTCTGTAGCAAACAAAAGGACCACATGTATTAGGTAACTCAATAGAGAGTGCCTTCTCCTTTTTGCTTGCGTTATTTCCATTCCAAAATGAAGCTACAAAGCAATCTCACCTTCCAACTTGTTTTTCTCCTGTAAGGGTTTTCCATAGCAAATCCTAGTGTTTATTGTTGATGTTGTTGATCAATGGTTGTCATTGATGTCAACCCAAGCAGCGCCAACGGCTAACCCGATCTTGCATGGCATTTTGACTTGAAAAATTACTCTATTCTGAGTCAAGGATCTTCTATATGTATTCTACTTGTCGAGATGTTTCTGTTGATATATGTTACACCAAGTAATTCTTCACGTTTTGAGAGAAATTCATGTTTGAAGTTAGTAACCCTAGTTAGTGGGCTAAAACCCTATGAGGTTGTGGCATGGCACTCATAATTGGTTGTGGCCATTAAATAGTCAATAATTAATAATTGTTTTTTCTCCTAAAATCTCTCTAATGTTCGCTTTTTGAGGATAATCTCAACTCAAGGCATTCATATAAATAATGACCCTCGTATCCTCCTCTAGTAGGGATTTTGTGGCTTAAACCAAGTCATCATGGAATTTTCGCTATAACTTGTTTTCTGTGAATCTTCAGAAGCTGAAATTAAAATCCATTTGAGAAGAAATCTTGATGAACCTTTTGGCCGAATTTAATATCTTGGTTCGCTATATTTTTGGAGATATGATCTGAGGAAGTTAGGATTTTTGTAGGCTCCCGAATTTTGTGTCAAACAGACAATCTTGGGAATATCGTCATAACTTTCTCTTTGAGCATTGGATTCAAATTTCATAAATAGTCACAGAAAGAGAATGGACTGTAGTTTGTTGAATAGAGTTTTTAGGGCCGAAGGGCACAACAATGACACGTGGCACCTCGTACAAGTTCTTTCTACTGAACCAGTCTATAATCAGGTCATCGTGGGAGATTGGGCATAACCCTTTCTTGAAGAATCCAATATTGATCAGACTTGTGGGGTTGGAAATAGGACTCAAAGGGCTACCATAGGATGAAATTTCAAACCTTGAAGATCTAAAATAACATAGGTACAACATATTCAATATCAAGCTCCTTGAAGGCAAGAAAAAGCATGCATTCAAGGATCAGTGCAGTAAGGACCACACATCAACAATCAATGGTAATTTTCCTACAACAAGGTATATATGATTAGTGTTTACATTTTAATTTTGAGTATCATCTCTGGCATATGTTTTTGCAAGGCAATGTAAGTATAAACAATGTCTCAATTATATCTCTATGTCTCTATATGTCACAAATAGTTTTTCAGATGTCCTATTCCTGATACTACACATTTGATGCTACATATTATTGATGCTACACCAAGTCTGCTGAATATATATGATGTTGTAAGTTCATGTTACTTGTCTTTTCATAGTTGATAGAATGGTCTCTGTTGTTGTACTTAGAACTTGGTCCCTCACAAGTCTAGGGTTTGTCATCAGTTTTTATTATATACATCTTTAGGTCAGTTTTGGATATAGTCTTGCATAGAGTCTAGGCCTATATCAAGAGTGGGAGCCTTTGTCTACTACTGCAACAAGTTAACAACAAAAGTGACAAGCACACTTCAGGTATGCATTATAATTTTAATTTGTATTTATTCATTATTATGCACTTACATGTGTTTTGCAGGCAGAGGTAAGCTGAAGGGTATTTTTTGTTTGTTTGGGGATTGGATTCACCAGAAAAATTTGCATGCAGGTAGAAGAAGATTCAAGTACAACTTCAAGCAAGAACTCAAGAGCAGAAGTATCAAATCAAAGGAAGCATTGTAGCAAGACATCCTTTGAACACATGACATCCATCCGTATATTGCGAATAAATGTCAAGGCCAAGAATCATCATTGTAAATTTGTAAAAGATTCATTTGTAAAAGTGTCATCATTGGAAGAGTCATTATTTTAAAAGAGTCAATCTGCCTAGATTCGAAAAGGCATTATTGGGAGGTACAGGAGTCTATGTTGGGATGATGTCATGGTTGGGTCGCAGGTCATAGTGTGATTGGGTGTTAGGTCAAAATCAATGTAAATCATATTGTATCATGGATCCTTGTCCCTAGTACAAGAATCCACACTCTTGTCTCATTTTGGTCATTATAGGGTGGTAGGGAGGTGCTAGGCTGGTGCATGAAGTCGCCTACATGTTGGAGCATGTGAACACTTTAGGGTGTTAGGTTGGTCTAGGATGTTGGGGCATCCATCCAGTAGACTACTGAAGAAGCCAGGGCGTTGGGGCGTCCTTCCAGTGGGAGCTGGAGAAGAATGCTTTTCTATAATTATAGGAAGTTGTTGCTTTCATTTCAGTTGGGGCTGAAGATTAAAGAATTTATTAGAAAAATGTTTGGTGGTTTTTGACCCGGAGGAGGTTTTCCACCTAAAATTCTTGTGTCTACTATGTTCTTTTATTTACTGTTATTACTACATAAACATTAATAATAATTGAAGATTAACTAATTCTCTAAAAATATTTAAAAGTACTAATTTCTAAGGAATATTGATTCACCCCCCTTCCTAGTCTTTCCAATAATTGGTATCATAGTCAAGTTACCTCAGTAACAACTTAACTGCTAGAAGACAGTTTTCAGAGCATAGAGATGGGAAAGTCAAAGAAGTAGGTTACAAGGATTTCAAAGGAAGGTATAGGTACAACAAAATCTAAAGAAAGTGAGTATTGTGTACCAACCCCTGATTTTGATGCAGATAATTACTAGATATGGGAATATAGGATGGAAGTACATTTGTGGGCACATGAAGCATGGGAATCAATTGTTTTTGGAGACACATCTACCAATGAAGCTAAAAGGTACAATTCAAAGGCCATGAATGTAATTTTGAATGTTTTTCCAAATTCTATGAAAATAAAAGTTGGTCAATGTTCAACAGTTAAAGATCTTTGGGAAAAGCTTCATAATCTCTATTCAACAAAGCAATCAGTTCAAGACGTTATTGAAAATTCAGATCCTTTTGATTATGATGAAGAAATGGGAGAAATGAGTAAAACAGAGTTTCAAAATCAAGTGATCAAGGTAATAAAGGAAATCAAAAGTCAAAAGGAAAAGACAAGACTTTTGGAAGCAGAATTGAAGATAGCAAAAGAACTCATCAAATAAAATGAAGAGTCTGAGAAGATGATTAGTACTCTTAGAACTCAATTGGAAGAAATCAAGAATACAATGATGCGAGACCTCAAGAGAGAAGTCCAACAGAAGCAACAAGAACTCGACACAACGTTTGTAGAGATTAGCAGGATCACACAACTGATGCAGGAAGTAGAAATTGAAAGGAAGGAATATGATCAAAGATACATATCCGTTGTTGACCAAAAGAAAAAGGAATTAGAAACATCTTTAGTAGAAATAAGCAAGCTCAGGGTTGAAAATGAGAAGCAGAAGGAACAGATACAGGTTCACAACAGAGATGTAGAAAAGACCACTCTTCTCAAGCTATAGGTTGAGGAGGCAGAAAAAAGAAGGAAGATCTTGAAAATATGGTTTCAAGAAGATCTTGCTCAAAAGCAAGAAGAACTTGATGCAACTCATGATGAGATCAACAAACTCAAGGGATCGCAAAAAGAACACTTACAAGATAAGACATAGGAAGAAGAAAAAATGAAGGAAATTAAAGATGGTAAAGCTCCAGTTGATGAAGGTACAAGATTCACATCTTTGCACGATGGTTCTAAGAAGGAAGTTGATCAAAGTGAAAAGCCAAAGAAGAATATTGCAACTCCAAAGAACAAGACCAAAGCAATCAAGAATAAAGGACCACAACAAACTGCAACACCACCTCCAAAGAAGAATGAAAAGTCTTCCAGGTATGTTTGTTTATTTAATGGTTATTGTTTTTCATGCTTTAACTATGGACATATCGCCAAAGATTGTAAAGTTATTGACAGGTACAACTATCAAGGACCATCGCATCCAAATGGACCATTCATATACACACATTTATTTAATGGTTATTGTTTTTTATGTGCTAAATATGGACATATGGCTAGGGGTTATGAATTTTTTGACATGTACAATCATTATCTGCAAAACCCTAGAAGCAAGTTTGTAGGATCACAAGACATGTTTCATGATGATTTTGTCCGAAGAGAATATGTGCTAGATGGGCCAAACATTGAATGTTTCAAATGCCATAACTATGGCCATAATGTTCACGGTTGCAGATATTAGATGGAATCACCTATGGACAACATTGAATGCTTCAATTGTCATAACTATGGGCACATGGCTCTATATTGTAGGAATAAGAAGGTATGGAAAAGGAAACAGGTATAGTGATCCAAAATGGATTCAGTTTTGCCTCTGAATCAAAGTTTTCAAAAGCATATGAAAGTGGGATCACGTCGAAGTGCTCATTGATATGATTCCAACGGTGCGAATGACGCGTAAATCTGAGTTCGGATAGAGAAGCCAAGAGGACAATTACACAGTGAGCTGCAAAAGAACATAGCAGCGAAGCACAGTCGTTGGATTAGTCAGATTAACGAACGAGAGTGAGGGACATAGATGGCTAGGATTAAGTCACACAAAATAAATTTAAGAAATGAAGAGATCAGATTAACACCATGTGTTAAAAGAAGGATGGAGTGGTATTCACAAGTGGTAAGCGGTATCTCGTACACCCTAAAAGTTGTAACCGGTATTTCTAAATTCCACGCGATTAACCTTAGCGGGTGACACGTAGCACGAGAAAACCACTTTTCTTGCGCGCTCTCGACCTGATATCGGTCCTGCAAGAATCTGCGCAAGATTGTGCGACAACCATTCGATTGGATGGGTCACATTGATGGTGGAGATCATCTGGGTTAGTTGGTGAGTGGACGACGCGATAGCCATTGGATCATGCGGGATTGATTAACAGTGGAGATCGGCCAAGCTAGTTGGCGAGCAGGTGACGCGATAGCCGTTGGATCAGACGGAACTTGGTAATGGATATGATAAACTTGTATTTATTTTGGTGTCGAGATCTCTGCCGGAAAAAGGCCAGATGATCGGGGTCAACTCCACGACCATCAGTCCTTTGGTTTATCGTATCACATATATATCCCACATTCACCGTGGGATCAAACAACATATGGTATATTAATACCAAACCAACCATATATAACCAAGATGCCGAAGGGTGGGACTTGGATAACCAAGCCACCAATTTCTTAATAAACCATTGCAAGTACCGACCTCGCCCTACCACCAGAGCACAGTCTGAGGTGGTTTTTATGCAGGCCAAGGCGGTTTTTTCCAAACAGAGGGTGGTTTTGCAAGGACAAAGGTGGTTTTGGACCATTCCATGGGGTCTGGAGGTCACAGTGGCCAAATATGGTCAGGTTTATACTGGTTTGACTCGAAATCTCAAGTTGAACACAGTGGTGATGTTCATTTTCTTATTTGAGACTCTGTTTTCGAGCTCATACCTATAACAACAATTTGAAGACAAAATAAAGAGGTCAGCACTGGAAGCAGAAGGACCAGGAGATGTAGCCAGAAAGTCTGGTGAACTCCTTTATTAAATTTGGCTGTGTTGATGTGTTTGAATGTGTTTTCAAATTATTTATGTGTTTATGTTATTCGCAATCTTTTCGATCCGTTGCACTAAGTAACATAAGAAAATTCACACATAGTCTGTAATACCTTTTTTTAAATGGATCAAGTGGTATCAGAGAAGCAACGTTTTTAAGGTTTGACAAGTTTGTGTGGAGATTTGAATGCTTACTAGGTTGACACTCGGACGAGGTGAAGGTGAACTTGTTGAGGCGAATCCAAAGATTGGAAGGGTCTTTTCACAAAGAAGGATGGCAGATGAAACTCCACTTGGGTCAGAATCTCAATTCTTGGATAGTTTCATGACAATACGTGCAATGGTAGAAGAGATGTATCGCGAGTTTAAGAAGAACAAAGATGAAGGCACTTCATCACCTAAAGATCAAGAAGATAAGGGAAAGGGAGGAATGCTTCCTCCACCATCTCCTCCATCATTGCCACCATCATCATCATCTTCTTCTTCTCATAAATCTAGTCCTTCTAAGAAGAAGAAGAAGAAATCCTCTTTGATCAAATTAGATGTAAAATTTGATTTGCCAATTTATGATGGAGAACTTAATGCTGAAAAGCTTGATAGTTGGATAAGACAAATTGAAGTATGTTGCAGGGTGCAGAAAGTTGTTTTAGAAAGGAAGAAGATCCAGCTTGCTAGCCTTCGACTTGGAGGAACTGCACTTGTATGGTGGGAAGACAAGACACAAGTAGATCTCCAAAAGCATGGTAAAATCATTTCAACTTGGAATGAATTTGTTTATGTTATTAAAAAGTGTTGGGTGTGGAGCCTAATTATCTTATGTATTCAAAGGTCTCAGCCGGATGTATACCCCAGGAACACTATACACCCCTCCACGTAGGGGGGGACTTGTCCCCCTCGCAGGGGTTCGGGGGGGGCGATCCCCCCCAACTGGGGGTCCCGGGGCCAGCAGTCCCCCGGTGGGGGTTCGAGGGCAACACCCTCGAAGCTAAAAATAGATGTCAAATTTCCATGTAAAAGTATAGTAATTTCTAGTCAATCTGGGCCGTTCATTAGGCCGATGATATGACGGTAGAAGTTATGTTTAATTTAGGGTTTTTTGCCCTAGAAGGCAACCCCTCGCTATATATGAGGGAATTGTATTACGTCTATGTAGATCTGTATTCTGAGTGACGAAGAGAGAGGAGATTGAGAGCAAAGAGGGAGTTACAGCAGATCTACTGTAGGTTGTATCTCTTCAGTTTGCTGGATAATATAATAAAAGAAGGACTAGTTGTTTCTTCATGGACGTAGCCCAAACTGGGTGAACCACGTATATCTGTGTCTCTCTTTTTTTATGCATTTTCTGTGTTTATATTTTTGCAATACTTTATGTGTTCCATTGCTCTGTAATATATAATTTTCTAACAACTGGTATCAGAGCCGAAGGTCTATTTGGTCGATAAACTTACAGGAGAGAAGGGTTCCTGGTTCGAGTGGGAGCAATGGTGGAAGATGGTAGGTTTAGGGTCAAAAAATTCAACGGCCAAAACTACCAGCTATGGAAGATGTAGATGGAAGATTATCTGTATCAAAGAGATCTGTACCTACCATTGAGTGGAAAGGCAAAGAAATTGACGAGTATGACAGACACAGAATGAGATATTCTCGACAGAAAGGCACTTGGAACAATACAGTTGTGCCTAGCGTCGTCAATACGTTTAATATTTCAAAGGAAACAACAACAGAGGGTTTAATGTCGACATTGGCGAAACTATATGAAAAACCCTCGGCCTCAAATAAGGTATTTCTTTTGAAGCGTTTATTTAATATGAAGATGTCAGAAGGTGGATCTGTTTTTGATCATTTAAACGATTTTAATACAGTTACAAGTCAATTAAGTTCTGTTGGGTTAAATTTTGATGATGAAGTTAGGGCTCTTTTATTTCTGTGCTCATTGCCAGAAAGTTGGAAGGGTTTAGTTATGGCCATAACTCTGACTCTAGATTTAGTACTTTAAAGTTTGATGATGTTGTCGGTGCAATCCTTAGCGAGGAAATGCGATGGAAAAGCTCCGGTAAGACATCAGGTAATGCTTTGACTGCAGAGACTAGGGGAAGAAAAATGGAAAGAGGAAAGATCCCAGGATATCGTAGTAAGTCAAGAAAAGGAAGATCCAAGTCTAGATCGGGAATAGTGCACTGGAAATGAGGGAAGAAATGACACTTGAAAAAAGATTGCAAGTCTCGGAAGGGAAAAGAAGAGACGTGCAGCAAGAAACTAATCATGAAGCGAATGTAACAGGTGATGTGTTGCAAGACGTTTTTATTCTTTCATTAGAAAATATTATTGATGCCTGGGTGGTAGATTCAGGGGCCTCATTCCATACCACATCTGATAAGAAACGTTTTCATGATTATGTTCAAGGAGATTTTGGACAGGTTTGATTGGGTGATGATAAACCCTATAAAATCATTGGAATGGGTACAGTTTTCATAAAACAACAGAATGGAAATCAATGGCTATTGAAGGAGGTAAGGCATGTTCCAGATCTAAAGAAAAATCTGATTTCATAGGGCAATTGGGAGGTGAAGGTTGCGTAACTACTTTCACAGATAAAATCTGGAAGGTCGCTAAAGGATCCCTGGTAATAGCGAAAGGAGGAAAGGTTGGTACATTGTATTTATGCAATGGTACTTCTAATTTTGTTAATGCTTTAACCTCTACAGGAGAAGATACGGCATTGTGGCATCATAGGCTCGGGCACATGAGTGAGAAGGGGATGCAGATTCTTCACTTAAGAAATTTGTTGCCAGGTTTGAAGCATGTTGATTTAAAATTCCGTGAGAATTGTGTTTATGGAAAACAGAAGAGAGTCAGATTGCTTATAGTTAGGAAAGAAAAGGAGAGTGAAAAATTAGAGCTTGTGAATACAGATGTATGGGGACCTGCTCAAGTATCATCTCTTGGTGGCTCTCATTATTATGTTACTTTTATTTATGATGCAACCAGAAAAACCTAGATTTATTTTATTTGAAATAAAGCTGATGTATTTGATGCTTTCAAGAAATGGAAAGCTTTGGTTGAGATTGAGACAGGAAAGAGGTTGAAGTGTCTTAGATCAGACAATGGAGGTGAATATTGCAGCAAAGAGTTTGATAAGTACTGTTCCGAGCATGAATTGGCATATAGAAGACAGTTCCAGGAACACCACAAGAAAATGGTGTGTTAGAAAGGATGAACAGGACAATCTTGGTGTGTGCAAGGTGCATGAGATTGCATGCGGGGTTTCTTTTACAGTTTTGGGCAGATGCTGTAGATACTGTTGTTTATCTAATAAACAGAGGGCCTTCAAGTTCCTTGGATGGTGGTGTTCTAGAGGAAGCATGGACAGGTAAAAAGTTAAACTACTCTTTTTTAAAGCCTTTTGGTTGTGAGGCCTTTGTCCATATTGAATAAAGAAAATAGAACAAAGCTTGAGGCAAAATCAAAGAAATGTATCTTTATTGGATATGGTGTTAATGATTTTGGTTATCACTTTTATGATTATGAAAAACATAAAATCATTAGGAGCAGAGATGTCATATTCAATGAAAAAGTTTTGTATAAGGATCAGCTACAAGAAAAGAAATGGGAAAAAGAAAACAGAGAATACACAATGCTTGACGATATCACAGGAAAAGTGATGGTGTCTGAAACTCATAATGATCAACAACCAGAACAACAACCACAACAGCGACAAGCACCTCAAACACCTAAAAGTGGTGTTAGAAGATCTACCAAGATAAGTAGACCCCCTGAACAATACTCTCCTTCATTATATTATGTATTATTGACTGATTCTGGTGAATCAGAATGTTATGAAGAAGCAGTGCAAGTAGAAACCAGGAAGAAGTGGGAGCAAGCCATGAAAGAAGAGATGGACTCCTTAGCACATAACCAGAGCTGGGACTTAGTTAGGTTGCCTGCAAGTAAAACAACATTGCAGAATAAATGGGTTTACAAGTTGAAGGAAGAAGATGGAGGTAGAAAAAGGTATAAAGCTAGACTTGTGGTGAAAGGGTTTGCATATAAAAAGGGTATATACTTTGATGAGATATTTTCTCATGTTGAGAAAATGACTTCAATCAGAACTATTCTAAGTCTAGTAGCAGTTGAAGATTTGCATCTTGAGCAATTAGATGTAAATACAATCTTTCTCCATGGGGATTTGGAGGAAGAGATATATATGCAGCAGCTACAAGGATATGAGGTAAAAGGGAAGGAGAAACTAGTGTTCAGGTTGAAGAAGAGCTTGTATGGCTTAAAACAGGCTCCAAGGCAGTGGTATCTAAAATTTGACAGGCTTATCTCTGAACAAGGTTATACTAGGTGTCACTCTGATCATAGTGTTTATCTCAAAAGGAAAAATGATAGCAACTATATTATATTTTTATTGTATGTAGATGACATGCTTGTTGCAGGTTCTAACATGCAGGAAATAAATGTGCTCAAAAGGAAATTGGTAAACTCATTTGCAATGAAAGATTTGGGTGCTGCAAAACAAATCATTGGTATGAGAATAACTAGAGACAGGAAGAATCGCAAATTAACATTGTCTCAAAGTGAGTACATAGAAAAGGTGTTGAAAATATTTAATATGCAGAATGCAAAACCAATTATTATACCTTTGGCTAGCCATTTCAAATTAGGTAAGGAGGTGTGTCCCAAGACTTAGGAATAAATGGCTCATATGTCTAAAGTTCCATATGCATCAACAGTTGGAAGCTTAATGTAGGCAATGGTCTACACAAGGCCTGATATTGCAGATGCAGTGGGAGTTGTAAGTAGGTACATGAACAATCCATGAAAAGAACATTGGATGGTGGTGAAGAAGATTCTCAGGTATTTGAGAGGTACCACAAATCAAGCATTATGCTTTGGTGGTTCAAACATTGCTCTATAGGGATATGTTGATGCAGATATGGTAGGTGACAGAGATAACAAGAGGAGCACTACATGATATGTATTTACTGTAGGTGGAACAACTGTCAGTTGGGTTTCAAAAATCCAAAGTGTTGTTGCACTTTCAACAACAGAAGCAGATATGTTGCTGCTACAAAGGCTAGTAAAGAAATGATTTGGTTACAAAGGTTTCTGGATGAATTGGGTAAAAAGCAAGAGTTGGGTAGGTTATATAGTGACAACCAGAGTGTCATACATATTAAAAAGAACTATGCATTTCATTCTAAGACTAAACATATACAGTTCAAGTACCATTTCATACGGTCAGCATTGGAAGATGGATAGTTGAAGCTGGAAAAGATACACACTAGCCAGAATGCTGCAGATATGATAACAAAAGTTGTAACCAGGGAGAAACTGAGAATCTGCTCAGTTTCAATTGGTCTTCAAGTATGATGAAGAAGATGAGAAAAAGGTAGGTCCAAAGTGAAGACATTATCTAGCAAATGAAGCAGCGATGGAGTTGGGTGTGGAGCCTGATTATCTTCTGTATTCAAAGGTCTCAGTCGGATGTATACCCCAGGAAGACTGTACACCCCTCCATGTGGGGTAAACTTGTCCCCTCCCATGTGGGTTCGAGGGGGTTGATCCCCCTTAGCTGGGGGGTTCGGGGGCAGCGCCCCCAAAGCTAAAAATAGATGTAAAATTGCCTTGTAAAAGTATAGCGATTTCTAGTCAATCTGGGTCGTTCATTAGGCGGATGATCTGACGGTAGAAGTTATGTTTAATTTAGGTTTTTTGCCCTAGAAGGCAACCCCTCGCTATATATGAGGGAATTGTATTACATCTATGTAGATATGTATTCTGAGTGAGGAAGAGAGAGGAGATTGAGAGCAAAGAGGGAGTTACAGTGGATCTGCTATAGGTTGTATCTCTTCAGTTTGCTAGATAATATAATAAAAGAAGGATTGGTTGTTTCTCCATGGACGTAGCCCAAACTGGGTGAACCATGTATATCTGTGTCTCTCTTGTTTTATGCATTTTTTGTGTTTATATTTCTACAATATTTTGTGTTCCATTGCTCTGTAATATATAA
>APFE031624251.1:54262-68233 GCA_000404065.3 Pinus taeda
ATATTAGAGTCATTTCCAAGCATACTAAAATTGATACATTATTTGATAGTGGGTCACAAGTTAATTTGATTTCTGAAGCAATTGTAAAGACGTTGGGTCTAAAACCAAAACCCCATAAAAATCCATATCCATTAGGTTGGGTGTGTGATAAAACTAAGCTACAAGTTACGAAACAATGTAAACTTCGTTTTGCTATTGGGTCAAAGTTTGTAGATGAGCTTGAGTTAGACATACTCCCATTGGACATATGTGGAATTGTATTAGGAAGTCCATACTTGTACGATAAAAATGCTATCTTCTATCAAACTAAAAATAAGTATCAACTCACTAAGGATGGAACTGAATATATTGTAAGGGCTCATAAACTCAAAGATAATTTCTCTCATAAATTCAAGACAGATGAAAAGAATTGTAAATTCAAGTAAACAATTTTTACTTATGATTGTAAAAGCAAAGGATATTGATAAATCTGATGTATTCCAAGGTTGTAATCCTAAACAAAAAGCAGATCTAGTTAAAGTTGTTTCCGATTATGATATTCTATTTCAAGAGCCTAAAGGGCTTCCACCCAAGCAAGAGATAGAACATGATATTTATTTGCAGCAAGATGCTCCACTACCTAACATTGGAATGTACAAGTTATCAGTTCTAGAGAATGTAGAGATAAAGAATCAGGTACATGAGTTGGTCGATCAAAGGTTTATTCAACCAAACACATCACCGTGCAGATCACCTATTATGTTAGTGCGAAAGAAAGATGGTTCATGGAGAATGTGCATTGATTTTAGAGCATTATATAAAATCACAATAAAGAATCGTTATCCTCTTCCTCGTATTGATGATTTGTTAGATCAGTTAAAAGAGGCAGTTTACTTCTCTAAATTGGACTTGCGAAGCGGCTACCATCAGATCAGAGTTGCACAACACGATGTATGGAAGACTTCTTTCAAAACAAAGCAAGGACTCTATGAATGGATGGTTATGCATTTTTGCTTAACTAACACTCTAGCTACATTCATGCGAGTCATGAATGATGTATTTAGAACATTCATTGATGATTTTGTAATAGTCTATTTAGATGATATTCTTGTTTTCAGTAGAACATGGGATGAACATGTAAAGCATGTAAAGCAGATTTTAGATGTTTTGAAAAGAGAAAATCTCTATGTAAAACTATTAAAATGTGAATTTGGCATAACATCTTTGAATTATTTGGGTTATATTGTAGGGGGTGGTGAATTGAAGATAGATCCCTCTAAGGTCGAAGCCATTTTAAATTGGCCTAAGCCCAATACTGCTATAGAAGTTAGAAGTTTCTTAGGGGCAACACAATATTGGAGAAAGTTTATTGCTAACTTCTTTTTTATTGCAACTCCTTTACATGCTTTGACAAATGTGAAACAGGTGTTTCAGTGGGGAGGAAAACAACAGAAAGCCTTTGACACATTGAAAGAAAGGATCAATACAGTGCCAGTACTAGCACTGCCAAATCTTAAGCATCCATTTGAGATCAAGACAGACGCAAGTGAATATGCCATGGGGGCATTGTTGATGCAGCACGGGAAGCCTATATGCTTTCATTCTGAGACATTCACATCAGCAATAGTTAACTATCCTACATATGATAAAGAATTGTATGCATTAGTTTAGAGTGTTAAAAAGTGGAAACATTACATAATGGGTAAAGAACAATCATACATACAGATCATCAACCACTACAATACTTACACTCACAAACTAAATTGCAACAGTCATGACATTACAGGTGGATGGGTTTTCTACAACAATTTCATCTTGTTATTAGATATAAGAAGGGCATACATAATAAGGTTGCAGACATGTTATCAAGACCAACTATAAATGCATCCACAATACTTGAGCATAATTCAGTAATTCATGAAAGTTACATTGAATAACATGCTCAAGACATGAATTCATGATTTGAATGGGGAAATTGCTTTCATAACTGAAAACCGAGTTCTGATGGCACACGTTCATGGCAACTAGGGTTCTGGACTCTCCTGTCACGACAGCCAGCAGAGTCTACAGTATATCGGCCAGCACTTTTCAATAACACGACAAACCACAAAGGACAAGAAGGTCAGCGAATAATGAGAAAACCTCAGGGGGAGGGCACAGAGCCTCCCCCAAATGATATTGAACAAGTTCCAACGCAGGAGGACACCCGCAAACAGACAGTCCTCGAGGATTCAGAAGAAGGATAGGACTCTCAAGGGAACAAAGAAACTGTCAAGGAGGTTCCCAGGCGACTTCAGCCACATGCAAGCCAATTGCAGCCACGAGACCAAAGATCGAGTTACCCAGCAGTAGGATCAATGCACAGATCCAATACATGAGGGATCATGCTCTGATAGGGAAGTTTATTGGTTTTTGGCCCACTGAAAAAGCGCTGCAAGGTTGGATTGCAGCCAAGTGGAAGACGAAAGGCCATATAACCCTACGATTAGGTCCCAAGGGGTTCTTCACAGCGATTTTCAACTGTCTGGAGGATAAAAATAGAATCATAGATGGAGGGCCGTATTTCTTCAACGCAGTTGGTTTGTATCTCAGAGAATGGGTGGAGAGATTCAACCCAGATAAAGAAGATCTCAGTTGGGCACCTATCTGGATCCACCTCTACTCCCTCCCTGTGGAGTACTGGGATGAAAATTCATTACAAGAAATCGGCAATGGTCTTGGTGAGTTCGTCAAAGTAGCAGAGGAGACCAAGCTCAGAAGATACACCTCATATGCGTGTATATTTTTATATGCACCTTAACAACGCCCTGCCGAACGCAGTAAGTATCTTTCATGACGATTTTGAGTGGATCCAATCTATCGATTATGAACATGTTCCTTTCCGCTGTAGGAAATGTCACGCTCTTAGTCACCTATTCCGAGATTGCCCATCCAACCTGAAAACCTCAGCCCCTCCTCCTCCCGGAAAATCATATGCTGATGGATTTACCAAATTTTCCCATCGTAGAAAGAATCTCAAAAAATCTAGCTCTAATCCCAAAACCTCTGTTGATAATCCTTCCAAACCGAGTACCAAGAACAGCGTCGAGACTCTAGCTCAGCCTGATCTGGACAATCGTGAAACCCCTGATCCCTCCAAGGAGCAACCCATGTCAAAAGCTCTCTCAGCCTCCACCAGCACAGAGATTCCCCTGAAATCAAAACTATCTGGGGACCTCAGCTCGCCTTCCCCCAGCAACATTCCTGCCTGGATCTCTCAAAGTATGGAGATGAATAATGAAGTGAATGCGTTGAAGGATGCAATAGGAAGTACCGAAGAAAGAAATGAAACCACGAACATGGAAGAGGAACCAGAGAGCATAGATCTAGGAGACCTGGATCTTCTAGGCCTATAGCAAGCTTGTAAAACAAAAAGTTATGATAAAATACCAGAAAGACAATTGGACAATCTGGAAATAATTCTCTCAAGAGCACTGAGACAACGATCCTTTGGAATTCAGCCTAGAAGCCAATGGGATGGAAAGATCCTCATTAAGGATAATAAGAAGAGAGGAAGGAAGACTGATCTCCAACGAACCATTCGCATCGGGGAAATGCTAGTGGAATCAGGAAGATACTACAAGCTCACGAAGTACTATACCACCCTCTCTAATGTCTCATCATGAAGCTCATCTCATGGAACATTTGAGGGCTCAACAGCCCTGGGAAGTACAGATTCATAAAAAGCATGATTCAGCAAGAAAAACCAAGCATCTTCTTCATTCAAGAAACCAAGTGTAACTCAGCAACTCTAGAAAACATCATGGCCAAAGATTGGTCAGGGTGTAATGCAATTGCAGTGGATGCATTAGGTGCATTAGGAGGTCTTGCAATTATTTGGAATGCATAGACAATCACCCTCTCCAACATGCACGCGAACAAGCACTTCATTCAGGCTTCATTCCATCTAACACGGACCAATATCCATGGACACTTAACAAATGTATACTTTCCTCAGGAAGCTATTCAGAAGATAGAAACACTGAATACTCTTTCATTTCTCAGCTCTGAAAGAACCCACCCTCTCTGGATCACGGGGGGGGACTTCAACATGATAACCAAATTGGAGGAAAAAAGGGGAGGCAGAAGCAGACTAGACAAGGATAGCTGCCATCTAAAGGACTTCATTCAAAACAACTGGCTAATCGATCTACCCTTCAATAATGGTGTTTTTACCTGGAATAATAAAAGAGCAGATTCTCATCAAATCTCTTCACGATTAGATCGATTCCTTCTCTATGATAATGCAATACATTTAGGTGGAGACCTCTCTGCCTCAATTTTGCCCCTTTCAGGTTCTGATCACTAGCCAATCACACTCCAATGGAATCAGCTAGGCAATATTGATCGTCGACCCTTTCGCTTCAAAAACTTCTGGCTATCACATCCGGACTTCAACAACTTCGTCAACATGATCTGGAAAAGCTTCAAACCTATGGAGGGATCACAAATGTTCCAATTCCAGCAGAAGCTAAAAAATCTCAAATTCCATATCAAAAAATGGAACCAATTTACTTTTGGGAATATTCTCCAGGCAAAAAATGTTCTAAATAACGCAACGACAGAATTGCAACAGAAAATTATCTTAGAAGGGCGAACAGAGCAGCTCTCCGAGTAGGAATCACACCTGCAATCTCAAATCTTGGAAAGAGACAAGCAAGAAGAAGTTCTTTGGAGGCAAAAATCATGGGTCAGGTGGCTGAAGGAAGGTGAAAAGAATACCAAGTTCTTTCACCACTCGACGATTCAAAGGAGGATGATCAACACCATAACCCATATACAGGATAGCCAAGGAGGAAAAGTAGAGGACCACGCAGCTATAGAACAAGAATTACTATCATACTTCAAGCAGGTTCATCAAGAGACTCAAATGGATCGGATGGTGGCCATTGACAAAATAACCCAATCCAACCCAAAGATCATCACTGAGGAGCATAATCACCTACTTATCAAGCAGATTTCCTTGCAGGAGGTGGAAAAGGCGGTTTGTCAGCTAAAAGAAGGAAAAGCGCCAGGTCCAGACGGGTTTAATTCTAACTTCTTTCACAATTTTTGGGATATGATCAAATTGGAGGTCTGGCAGGTAGTAGAAGAATCTCGAACTAGTAGATGGATGCTTCCATCCATGAACGCCACTTTCATTACCCTCAGTCCTAAAGAGGCGCAGTCTAGAACCCCTGATAAATTCAGGCCTATAGTGTTGTGCAATGTAATTTACAAAATAGTATCCAAAGTCATCACCTCAAGGCTCAAATCGTTACTTCCTTTACATATCTCCCCGGAGCAATCAGGGTATGTGGAGGGCAAGCAAATTACGGACGACATTATCCTAACGCATGAGATCATCCACTCTTTGAAGCAACATAAAAAGGTAGGTATGCTACTTAAGATAGACCTATCTAAAGCCTTTGATAGTCTGAGCTGGAGTTATATTAAAAAAATGTTAACTGCCTTTGGTTTTTCCCCACCATGGGTTAGATGGGTTATGAGTCTCATTTCTTCAACCTTCTTCTCCATCCTTATCAATGGAATTCCATCCTCCCCTTTTCATCCTTCTAGAGGTATTCACCAAGGAGATCCCTTCTCTCCCTTTTTGTTTGTCATCATGGCGGAAGGTCTAGGTAGAAGTATCAAGGATGCCCTTCACTCTCAACATCTTCGAGGCCTTTCCTTTCCCAACTCCCCTCCCTTCACCCATTAGCAATTTGTGGACGACAACATGCTTTATGGGCATCCTTCTGTCCAAGAAGCTCGGATGTTAAAATCTCTGTTAAATTCGTTCTCAGCTGCCTCTGGAGCTTCCATTAACTAGGCCAAATCCCAAATTTTCTTCTTCCACACTCCTGTAGTTACCCAAGCCTCCATCACTCGAATCCTGGGTTTCCAGAAAGCTGTTCTTCCTTCCAACTACCTAGGAGCTCCCCTGACTGATGTTGCCCTAAAGCACTCTTCTTGGAAGCTGCTCCTTGAAAAATTAGAAGAACGACTCTCTTCTTGGACCCATAGATCTCTCAACATGCCTAGCCGCTTAGTTTTAATCAAATCAGTCCTTCATTCTATGCTGTTGTATTTATTTTCAATCCTAGAGGCACCAAAATGGGTTCTCAAGGAAATAAAAATGCTCCAACGAACCTTCCTTTGGGGAAACTCAGGACAAAAATGTAAATGGGCTCTAGTTAAATGGGAGAAAGTATGTTTACCCAAGCATTTGGGTGGGACTGGGCTTCGAGATCCTCACCACAACAATGCTATGATGGGAGCACACATCTGGTGGAACTGGATCTCTGCACCATACACCCCTTGGGCCACTCTATGGATAGCCAAATATGCCAATAACAAACCTATTGAGGATTTAATTAGACTCACTGATATAGGCCCGGGTTCGTTAGTCTGGAATGCAGCAAAGCAACATAAAAATCTCATTCAGCAGCTTAGCTTCTGGGAGGTCAGGAATGGTACTATTGCAAGATTCTGGGAAGATTCCTGGAAGCAACAACATAGACTGAAAGATTTGATTAATCCTCATCAAATTCCAAATTGGGAAGCCCGCAGGCTCGATAAAATCAATCAATATTGGAAGCCTACCTTAACGCATGGCTTTAGGCAATAGGTTAATCTGGAACACATCATTAGGAATGGCCTGGAGGTCGACCAGCAGATCCTAGGAGCGGAGCTCTCCAATCGCAACATAAGGTATTCAGAAAAGAAGGATGTACTCAAATGGGGATATGATGACAGGGGAATGTTCACAACACATGAATCCTACAACATAATTATAAAAGATTCTGCAGTCAAAGATCCACTTTGGACTGCTATCTAGGCTCCCAACTTATGGCCGAAGGTTTCCACTTTCCTTTGGCTGCTTTGTTAGAACAAAATCCTCACCTGGGATAATCTGCGAAAGAGAAAATTTCATGGACCGTCCATCTGCCTGAATTGCAATCAGGAAGAAGAAACTATCTTGCATCTCATGGACGCTTGCCCTCTGGCTCATAAACTCTGGGAAAAAGTCAGTTTTCGATGTCAAAGGGAAAGTTGAATCAAGGAAAACATCCCCACCATTGTTCTCAACTGGGTAAGTAATCCCTATAAGAGCAAGGTTCTTAACTCCTTATGGAAGCTTATACCCGGCCTTCTCATGTGGACTATCTGGAAGGAGAGGAACAATCGCATCTTCAAGAATCAGTCAAAGCCTATGGAAATCATCTGGAACAATGTCTGCCAAAACCTCAAGGAAACTCTTCTACTCCATACTTGGCATGACGACAATCTCCCCATACTACCACAGGAAAATATTATTTGGGACAACTGGAATCTACAATGGAATCAAGAACTGAAAATCTCAGCTAAAATGGCAGCAAAAAGCACAATTTCAGATAAATGGGTTCCTCCTCCTTAGAATATGTTCCAACTGAACTTCGATGGAGCCTCAAAAGGCAATCCTGGTAAAGCCGGGTTTAGAGGAATTTTCAGAGATCACAAGGGAGTCACCCTTCTAACCTTTCTAGGATCGAAGGGGTGGGACTCTAATAATTCAACAGAGCTTGAAGGGCTATGGCAGGGGCTCCTTTTAGCCCACTCACATGGCTTTTTCCCTCTCATCATCGAAGGTGACTCTCAGATACTAATCAATATGGTGAACAAAATTATTCAAGGAACTCCCTCAAACAAAATTGGCAACAGTTGGAGACTAGCAGAAAGACTGGAACTTATTGAAGATTGGCTCAAAACCCACAGAGCAGTAAATTTCAAACATACTCGAAGGGAAGGCAACAAGGTAGCCGACCTTCTTGCCAACATAGGGGTGGAGAGCAGTACTACTATGAACGCTAATGCGTTATCTGCTATTGCCACTGATGCTCAGATGAAGGAATTCAACAATTTAGTTGAGAAAAAGAGGACTCAGGAAGTAGGAGGCCACCCAGATGCGGGTGACATGATTCAACATTAATGGTTTTGATGAAGAATGGCAGTGAGGGGACGAGCCACTTGTCTGATGGCGCCCCTCCCCATAACACCCTGAAGCACCTTCACTACCATCTGTAGGCAGCATTCAATACAGGTTTAGTTCGGCTAAAAGCTTGTCAGTGTTGGTTTATGGAGATACCTCACTTCAGTTCTTCACCATCTCCCCTGCTCTGCAACATCTACCCGCCTCAGGCCTTTGAGCCCTGCCTTCGCACTATAACTGGCTGACGTTGCTGGATTGTTTGTTGTGTGGATTTTGACAATGGCTTTCATCATTCACATTCGTCTCTCTGCTTTTTATTTTCTGCCCAGATTAGCACTGTGTCGCCTCTTATCCCCACAACTACTGCTCCCTCTGCCTTAGTCCCTAAGGTTTCTGCTCCTTTTGAGCGCCCAGCCAGCGAATTCAATATGGTTAGGCACCGTATGCGTAGTCGTAGGGGAGGAAGCTCTAGTCCTCCTGTGGAGTGCTCCACCTCCTCTCCTCCCCCTGATTTGCATTATCCTCAATCTTCTGGAGAAGGTAGACATCCTATTACTAGGCGTGGAAGAGGTCAGGCTCACTCTTTCAGTGTTATTCTTGATGATTTTGCTGTCCATTCTGACAATTCCCCTCCGCCCCTTCATATCGCTCCTCACTTTGCTCATTTCAGATTCAGTAGCTCTCTGATCCGGCCCGTCATTACCGCTTCTATCTCCATCTCATTCTCTGAAGAAATGGCTCGCTCAGCCTCTCAATTTGATATCTCTAACTCGCAGCAAGAAGGCGCTCTCAGATGCAACAATTGTAGGGATTCTGGTTCCAATGTGATGGTTGACAGTCTCCTCACCTCCCCTGGTTCGAACTTGGGTGGAATGTTGCATGGTGAAGGGAGCCGCTCTGCTGCCACGTGCCCCTCTACTAATTCGTGTCATGACGGTTCTGCTTTGCAAGATGCTTTTGGCGATAGAGGAGAGCCTCACGGTGGTGGGGTAATGCTTCATGCCAGCGCATCCACAGACGTGGCGGATGACTAGGCTTGCCCAATCATCGAGGAACCCTCCCCATATGACTATAGCTAAGATGACATGGCCACCAGGTAGCAAAAAGTGGCAGACTAAGTTTTGGCAAAGGCTCACTGAGGTTAGAACTTGGCCGGCTAAGGCCACCTGGATGTCTTCTATCTAGTTCTTTTTGGTTTTTGATAATCTTAGTGTGCATGTTGGTTTCCTTTCGAGACCAAATGTCAAGGTTTTGTCTTACTGTCTCTTTGTGAGGTCTGGTCTCAAAATTGTTATCATTTTTTAAGGTTATGATCTTGCTGGACTGGTTTCCCCAATGTTGGGGCAGTCCAGATTTTGATGTTACTACGATAAACTTGTTCGAGGCTTTGTCCTCTGTGTATATTTTCTGTACATATTGATAGACCACTTAGATAAAAAACAATATGCTCAAGACACAGATTTTAAAGATGTATATGCAACTTTAAGTCATGGCAAGCAGGTGGAAGAATTGGATTATTTCATAAAGGACAAACTCTTATATCATTTGGGAAAGTTATGCATTCCACAAACTGAAAGAGTTAATATAATTCTAGAAGCACATACTTATCTCATACCAGGTCATTTTTGTGTAAGTAAAACAATTGCACAATTACAAAGATTCTGCTATTGGCCACGAATGAATGAGACAATTTCTAGATATCTTAAAGGATGTACTATGTCTGCTACAAGCAAGTCAAGTAACAGAAAATTAGGCTTGTATATTCCACTTCCAATTCCTTCTCGTCCTTTGGAAAGTGTTTCTATGGATTTTGTTGGGGGATTGCGAAAGTCTAGAAAGAGTCATGATTATTTGTATGTAGTTGTGGATAGGTTCAGTAAGATGTGTATTTTGACACCATTTAGTAAAAAGGTTACAGCTGAACAAACTGCAAATTTGTTATTTCAAAATGTATGGGTTCATTTTGGGTTACCCACTTCTATTGTATCCAATCGAGATTCTCGATTTGTCGGGAAATTTTGGTCAAGTCTATGGGAGTTAATGGACACAAAGTTAAAGAAGAGCACGACATTTCATCCGCAAATAGATGGTCAGACAGAAGTGGTCAACAGGATAGTGATTCAGTTGCTTCGAGGATATTGCAAGAAGCATCCAAAAATTTGGGATGAGCATTTATGTTATGTGCAACATGCTTACAACCATGCAAAACATTCGTCAACTCAAAGATCTCCTTTTGAGACTTGTTTTGCTTTTATACCAAAGTCTCCCTTGGATTTTGTCTTTGGTAAAGACATAGCAGTTGATGAACATAGTGATGTGGACAAAGAAACCAAGTTCATTGAAAAAATCCAAGAAATTTACCAAGAAGTACAGGAACAGCTGGAAAGAAGCCAAGCAAAGTATAAGGCTCGACATGACAAGCATCGAGTTGAAAATAGTTTTCAAGTTGATGATCAAGTTTGGTTGTACATCAGCAAAGAAAGACTGCAAGGGGAAGGTAAAAAGTTCAAACCAATTAGATATGGTCCTTTCAAAATACTTGACAAAATTGGTGAAAATGCTTTCCGCCTATATCTACTGGCATATATGTAGATCCTGAAGAGCAAGGTCAGTTACCTTCCATTAAAGATCTTTTGCCCGAGTATCTCAATGAGCTACAGGAGGACACAACTTTTGACAGGAGGATAAGAACTTCACGATGGGGAAATGTTCAGTATCTTCGAGTTGGACTCAAAAGTACAAATCCAAGTAAAGCACAATGGATAGAGATTGGAAAAGTGAGGGAACTTTATCCTCACTTACTTGACAACTAAAACCAACTTTTGGTGGACCAAAAGCTTCCAGTGGGGAGGAGTGATCCAAAATTGATTCAGTTTTGCCTCCGGATCAAAGTCTTCAAATGCAGATGAAAGTGGGATCAAGTCGAAATGCTCGTTGACATGATTCGAACGGCATGTAAATCTGAGTCTGGACAGAAAAGCCGAGAGGACTATTACACGGTGAGCTACAAAAGAACGTAGCAGCAAAGCACAGTGGTCAGATTAGTTAGATCAACGAATGAGAGTGAGGAAGATAGACGGCTAGGATTAAGTCGCACAAAAAAAAGTTAAGAAATGAAGAGATCAGATTAACACCATGTGTTAAAAGAAGGATGGAGTGGTCTTCGCAAGTGGTAAGCAGTATCTCGTGTGCCCTAAAAGTTGTAACCAATATTTCTAAATTCTACGCGATTAACCTTAGCGGGCGACACGTAGCACGAGAAAACCACTTTTCTCGCGCGCTCTCGACCTGATATCGATCGTGCAAGTATCTACGTGAGATTGCGCGACAACCGTTCGATTGGACAGGTCACATCAACAGTGGAGATCATCTGGGTTAGTTGGTGAGCAGGCGACGCGATAGTCGTTGGATCATGCAGGATTAATCGAGGGTGGAGATCGGCCAAGCTAGTTGGCGAGCAGGTGACGCGATAGCCGTTGGATCGGACGGGACTTGGTAATGGATATGATAAAACTGTATTTATTTTGGTGTCGAGATCTCCGCCGGAAAAAGGTCGAACGGTCGAGGTCAACCCCATGATCGTCGATCCTTTGGTTTATCATATCGCATATATATCCCACATTCACCGCGGGATCAAACATCATATGGTATATTAATACCAAACCAACCATATATAACCAAGGCGCTGAAGGGTGGGACTTGGATAACCAAGCCACCAATTTCTTAATAAACCATTGCAGGTGTCGAACCCGCCCTACCACCAACGCGTAGTCCGAGGTGGTTTTTATGCAGGCTGAGGCGGTTTTACGAAACAGAGGGTGGTTTTGCAGGCACAGAGGTGGTTTTGGACCATTCCAGGGGGTCTGGAGGTCACCGTGGCAAAATATGGTCGAGTTTATACTCGTTGGACTCAAAATCTCGAGCTGAACGCAGTGGTGATGTCCATTTTCTTATTTGAGACTATGTTTTCGAGCTCATCCCTGTAACAACAATTTGAAGACAAAATAAAGAGGTCAGCACTGGAAGTAGAAGGACCAGGAGACGTAGCCAGAAAGTTTGGTGAACTCCTTTATTAAATTTGGCCGTGTTGATGTGTTTGAATGTGTTTTCAAATTGTTTATGTGTTTATGTTATTCGCAATCTTTTTGATCTGTTGCACTAAGTAACATAAGCAAATTCACACATAGTCTATAATACCTATTTTTTTAACAGATCATACAGAAAGACCAAGCAGATAACAAGGTTTCAGCAGTTATGCTTTCAAGATTTGTAAAAGAAAAAGGTAATGAGGAATTAGCAGTTGCTTCAGATAATGACTCAAGTCAAAATGGCCCGTTAGGTGACTCACTATTTGGAACAGTCTAGCTTGTTGACTCCTTAATGTTTGTAGAGGAGGAGTCTATGTAGCAGTATATGGCACAAGTCCACAAGTGACAAGAAGGTAGTTTGAAAAAGATGGTAGTTTCATTACAGGTTAAGGGGAGCAAAACAATTGAAGGATTATAGGTTACCAGGAACAAGGCAAGATTAGTCTACAAAGGATATGCACAGGTTGAAAGAATCGATTTTGGAGAAAAAATTGCTCCTATTGCCAAAATGGAAGCTATCAGGATGTTTCTCACTTATGCTTGCTCGAGAAAAATCAAGGTCTACCAAATGGATGTTAAGTCAGCTTTTCTAAATGGTGAATTGGAGGAAGAAGTTTACATTGAACAACCCAAAGGTTTTCTGCTCTCTCATAAAGAAAAATATGTCTGTAGATTAAAGAAGGTTCTATATGGTCTCAAGAAAGCTCCTAGGGCTTGGTATGATCGTCTTGACGGATATCTACATCAACAAGGATTTAAGAAAGGAAGTGTTGACATTAATCTTCATGTGAAAGTGGATCGAGATAACCTAACAATTATTGACGTATATGTGGATGATATAATCTTTGGAAGCAGTGATGACATATTAAATAAATACTTTGCCACAAAAATGCAAAGTGAGTTTGAAATGTCTATGATTGGTGAGCTGACATACGTTTTAGGGATTTAGATTTCTCAACGGGATAAAGGAATATTCATATATCAAACCAAGTACATCAAAGAAATGCTCAAGAAATTCCAGATGGAAGATTGCAAGCCAATCTTTACTCCCATGGTAACATGTTGCAAGTTAAGCTTAGAAAATTCGTCAAAGGATGTGGACCAAAGGTTGTATAGATCCATGATTGGTAGTCTCTTATATGTGACAGCCTCCCAGCCTGATGTGATGTAGGCAGTTGGACAAGTAGCAAGATTCCAAGCAGCACCAAAAGAATCTCATATTATTGTCGTCAAAAGAATTCTTCAGTATCTTAAGGGCACAATGGAATATGGTCTATGGTACCCCAAAGGAAATGATCTAGTCATCCAAGCTTATACAGATGCAGATTGGGCAGGAAGTGTTGATGATCATAAGAGTACCAGTGGAGGAGCATTCTATCTAGGTGGATATCTTGTTTCATGGTTAAGTATAAAGTAGTCTTCAATCTCGTTATCCACAGCAGAAGCAGAATATGTCGCGGCAGCAACTTGTCATACTCAAGTTCTTTGGATGAAGAAAAATTTGCAAGATCTTCAAGTCAAGTTCAATGAGCCTATTCACATCTTCTGTGATAGCACCAGTTCCATCAGTATCTCCAAAAATCCTTCCAAAACAAAGCACATTCTGTTATGAAACCAACTCACAAAAAGATAAAAAAGATAGATCAACGCCTTAGAATTCAGCCTCTTCGAGGGGGCAACCTCCTTTACATTACACAAATGAACAATTCTTGGATGATACAAATGAAAAGATCTCCTTTCTATATATAGGAGTCTAAGGGGTCATAATATAATCCGAGTCGACATAACAATATTAATGTAAGGGCACAATAATAACAATAGTGAGCTTCTATGGGGCACAATAGTAACAATATGGGCACTACATGGGTACATCAATATAATAAGGGGGTTGTACTAATAACAATAAGGGGTTAC
>APFE031624253.1:0-43114 GCA_000404065.3 Pinus taeda
GACTATGGAATCAAGTACACACAGGTGGATGACTTCAGTTTGATCGGATACTCTGATTCAGACTTCGATGGAGACAAAGAAATTGGGGTATCTACTTCAGGATATGCTATGAGTCTTGGATCAGGAGCTGTCTCCTGGAGATCGCGCAAACAATCAGTTCCAACAGATTCCACAACAGAAGCAGAATACGTGGCAGCAGCTGAAGCAACATAAGAAATTGTGTGACTCAGGAAAATTCTTGAAGATTTGCAGGTAAAACAAGTACAATCAACTCCACTCATGATTGACAACACCTCTGCAATAAAGTTGGCCAAGAACCCAAAGTTCCATGATCGAACAAAGCACATCAATACTAAATATCATCTAATCCGACATCATGTTGAGGCCAAAACAATCCATCTCCGTCATTGTTCCACAAATGAGCAAATTGCAGACATCTTCACCAAAGCGCTTGGAAGAGAAAAGCTTGAAAGATTCAGAACGATGCTTTGGACTCACCAACATCCCTTCAGATTAAGGGGGGGAATGTTGACACCTAATCCTCATGATTGGGTGAATTTATGTAAATAATTAAATTAGGAATGTGAACAGTCATCAGGAGATGAATTGAACAGTCACACCCTATTGTATATAACAATAACATACCTGATGAAATGAGATGAATCAATTTTTCTGCCAAATGGAGTTACTGCCTGGCCTGACAACCTAAAAACTAATCAGTGGTTTGCACGGGTTTTTGGAAAATTCTGAGGCGATTTTCAGTACTTTTTCATTTTTTTTAATCTCCAAAACAAAACAGGCCCTACGCTAAAACTGAAATTGTTCCCCAAATATGACATCTAAAATAACACCATTTGAAGTGAAAAAACCCTTTTCAAGTTCTAGTTTTGCAAAAGAGAGTAGCAAAGTGGCAAACGAAGAGTACTATAACAAGGTTTTAGACAGACTTTGCTTGAAAAAAATTGTTTTTGTTTCTGGAAACTGTCTCCTAGTTTTTTCCCATTTCCCGTTGTTTTCATAACAAACTAACCCATAAGTTGACACTTTTGAACCCTTACCACTCCTTTTTCCGGAAACTCGTTTCCTGTTACTAGTTTCTGATACGTGGGGACAATTCGAATCACCTCCTAACCTCAAAGTTGAGCACGTTATGGAAGTTGAACTGGGCTTTACTCTAGTGAACATCAAGCCATATTGTTATACCCTTGTTGCCTTGTATGATTACAAGCTTCCTAAACTTCAGGACTTCAGTCCGATGTCGGAGTACAAGCTGTCCTCGAAACTTAAGTCATTTTATCAGTTAGTACAATATCTTTCAGATCTAAATAAATCACGGAGTGCCTCATCAAATAGAAATCCATGAAAAAATGAGACTTTTATTAGAAATTTCTAGTTTATGTAATTTTGTTTGATATATTTTATATTAAAGTTTCCTAAAATATAGTGGGAAGAAAAAAAATTGTCATCTTTGTGATACTATTAAGATGGAGGATGCAAAGCACTTTCTCTTAGACTATCTTATTTATGTCTGCATAACTCACAACTTCAAATATTTGCAACAATACCAACCTTCTTAACATGTTAACTTATCAAAACCATGGAAACATAGAGACTTCTCTCCAATCTTATATTTCAATAATTATATCATTCTCCATGTAAATTATCACCAGTCATTCTTCATATGGTTTCTTTCAAGTTTCGGCCCTTTTTATTGAATGGTCTATACTGATTTGAAGAATGCATCACAGAATTTCATGTTTTGCCATTTCTTCAAATTCATTCATTAATCCGTGTGTATAGTAGCATTGTCCCCATCCATTTGACAGAGAAGTAGCCGTTTTTCATAGGAACCTCTTCAATCATATGTAATTCCTATTCTCGTTTCCCAGAAGTCTTGAGAATGTTGTTGAAACTACCTAATTTCTTTTATATTCCCAACCTTTGTTGTTCCTTGTAATTTTTTAATGAAGGATTTGCAAACTTGGCTTGTTAGTGATAAGCCGTTTCCTAATTTGTAGGATGAGGTTGGCATTTTTCGCTGGACGGTTGCAGAATTCTAGAATTCGTCAGCTGTTAATGAGCATGTGGGAGAATGACACTTCAATCGATATCTTCCCCGGGAATCTACGCAATTCATACGAAGAGGGTTTTAGGAAGAGTAAATATTGTCTTCATGTGAAAGGGTACGAGGTCAATACAGCTCGGATCTCAGATGCGATTCATTTTGGTTGTGTTCCTGTTATTATTTCTGATCATTACGAGCTTCCCTTTGCAAACGTGTTAGATTGGAGTAAATTCTCTGTTATCATACATCATGACGATGTTCAAAACCTGAAGGCAATTTTACTTGCTATTTCTGAAAAAATGTATGCAAGCTTCCTTGCAAATTTACGTCAAGTGAGAAAACACTTTCAGTGGCATACATCTCCGCAAGATTATGATTCATTCCATATGACTCTGTATCAATTATGGCTGAGAAGGGGCCTTCAGTTTTCCTCATTACCCTGATATATATTTATTTTCATATTTTTTTGCTCTACTTAGCTAATGTCTATTTCTTACACCTTTCCTTTTGTATGCAGTTTCATATGCTTAGAAATTTCCTTTGCTTGTGTTAATGAAAAGTTCAAAATTTACTTTGTTGCAAAAATTTGTAGATACCATACTACTTGTTAATGTGTGAAGTGCCGTTTTGTCTCAACAAGAGTCATGTAGAGTTGTAATGTATCCTGCTGAGAAAATAGATGAAACTTTGGAATATAATAATGTAAACTTAACTGGGCAAAAGATACACAGATCTAAGTAATTGCTCTCATTCTCTGAATCTCTACACATTCGTTCGTTTACACAGATGCTATGACTTGTACCATCTCATTTTTCTTCAATCTTACAAATTAGGTGTATTTTGAATTGTTTCTATCTTACTGTTATTTATTTTTTTATGATTTTATTATCCATACCTTTGTTAGAACAGGTTATTAGATTTGATACGTCAATCCTTTTTCTATTTATTTGCAATTACTTGCCTTGCAGGGCATTAGTATCAGCAAAAGAAAAATTAGCTTTGAAAATATGTATATTAATTATAATTTGTTCTAATGTGATAAAAAGGGAGAACAACTCAGAAGCACATCAATTTTCAACTAGAAATAGGAAGACGCAGGACTTGCTCAAGCAACACAATCATATCAACTTGGAAAAGTTTGGTAAACATTGCATGGGATGTAAGGACTTTTAAGACTACTCACTTTACTTGATTTGTAAATTTTTTGTGCATGTGGCTTTTCCCTTAGCTTTGTTGATAACAAAGCTTCTTAATGCAAAAGAAATTGCTAGGATAAGGAAGATGGAAACATCGCTTCTATCTCAAGCCATAACTTATGGTTATGCACAGTGATTTGCATGAACTTGGCCTATACATGTGCTACATCACATTGAGAGAAAATATGAGATGAAACGATGTTATTAAACAAAAAGTTATTTCTTGTTTTCCAAATCCCAAAAAGAGTTTTAGTTCTGATAAGTATCCTAGTGGCCTGAAACTTTATGGCCCAAGGCAGGTGATCGCATAGCGAGGCAAATTGCTAGCATGAGGAACATGGAAAGATTGTTTGTTGACACAAAGATTTTACCTAAGCCCATACATCCCTAGCAAATGGACAAAAACTAGATAGGTGTTTCAAGGTTTCAGATCGCCACATTGTGGATAATGTGGGTTTTGCATACCAAGGTACATTAATCTTACATAGACAAGGAGATTCCCCACCATAAAACTCCAAGGAAATATTGCTTTTTTGGCTTCAAGAACAGGGTTCCATATCCTGTTTAATCGAAATAACCATGTCTGCTTAGATTTCAGTTTGCCAAACTTTGTCTAGTTGACCTTCAATGAAGGTCTTGGACAACAACCAATTCTCACCCATTGTTGGCTTGTATCTAAAGAAGTAGGTGGCTTTACCTCATTTCCAGTCCCCAACCAGTCACGAGGCATTGGAAGGCCAAGTTTTAGCACCAAGGCATTAGGGTTGAGACGATAGATGTGGTCCACCACATCCTTATTAGTAGTAGCTAGTGAATTTCCTCTTAAGATCGACCCAAGGAATCCAATTCCTGGACATGCCATCAAATAAGTCATTGAATGAGTGGATGCCTCATCGGAAAAGATTCATATTCAAGAACTAGGAGGATTCCAGTGTCCACAAATGATTTTCGTTCAGATAAAGTCAATGTTCAATCACCAAAGACAATGTTCACTAAAACACTCTGAGTGACAATTCTCTCTAGGCCAAGAAGGGTTTGAGAGTTCCAAATACTCTGAACAACAAAGGTGCCAAGAACTTTCACTCACCAGAGATTAGCATAATAATTTGAAGAGAATGCGTTATCAATTTTGTCCCCAACTGCAAGCCTTGCTAAATGTGATGCTAAAGGACTTTCTAGGCTTCCTGGTCTTCCACAAGCCAAATCACCATTTTACACACAATGCCTGAGCTTGCACCTTTGTTATGATTATACCTAGAACCCTGTACTTTTATATCAAATAATACCCCTCGCTTATCTAGATTATAACCATTTTTTTCTAATAATATAAACTACTCTACATCATTATTATATATATTTATATGTATCATTGGTTATTTTTCCATCTGTGTTGACCCTTACATATCTCAATTTTAACTCTATTTGACTTCAGATTTTTACGAATACATTAAACAATGATTTCTGATAATAATATGCATCATGTAATATTTATTGCTCTATATGCATATAGCCACAGCTATGCATATCCATCCAATGATGTACATCTGTACAACTACTTTAATAAATGCTACATCTGTACAATTACTTTAATAAATGCTACATAATATTGTCTGTCAATTCAAATAAGTCAACACTATGATTATTTAAGAAAGGATATTTCAGTTTGTCGAGCTTACTGAAAATGGTGTGACCCTTTGCACCACATATGTGTGGGTGCGTTCCTTACATTCAAAATTTGTCTTGGGCTGTGATATGTTTAGAATTAACCCATGTCAATGATGAAGTTCCAAGGCGTTAAAAATTACTCATTTTAAACTTTAGATTAATTTAATTAATAATTAAATACACTAATGTCTAATCAATATACATATTATGAGGTAGACATGACTTGTGATGATTGTAATAACAGATACGTGCTCAAGTATCAAGCATGCAGGAGCAGTCCAAGAGTTTCTTCAGAGCTTGCTCATGTTGAGCGAGTGTCTATTATGATCTTCTTTCCACAGTCTAACTTAGGAAAACCAGGTTAATTATTTGATTGATTAATGTTGGCTATTGGGATAAAGCTTTCTAAAGAAAAGTGAATTATTCACTTTGGTGATCTAGATCTAATCTTAACCATTGATCTCAAGTGTGTTAGGATTTAAGCTTAGCTACTTATCACTTTGGAGACTAGGGTTTGAGATCTAGCTCAATGAAGAATTATAAAGACAATCTAAGGGAAGGAAGAGGACCCAACACAATTGGAAGTGATTTGCAAAATTTAAAGAGAGATGTTTTCAAGTGAAGAGTGAGAGACTCAAGGTTGAACGAAGGGATTCAAGGCTCAAGAGAGAGAGCTTGCAACTGAAAATTTTCGAAGAAGGAAACTTAGTGGAGGCTAAGGTCATATGAGTTGTTGAGCACCAAATTTGTAGAGGGCTACACGTGGGAGCAAGATCTAGCTCCAAGAAAGCTGCATGAGGATGCATGTGTGACAACAAGGTTGACTTTGGGTTGCATGTGTGACTAGTACAATGCACAGGCTGCATGTGGGTGGAGGAGTTTTCCAAGTTCCATTTGCTATAAGAATTCTATATTTATTTACATGCCAATTTCTTTATAAGGGAGCCCTTATTTATTATGAGAAATCAAAGTGAAGGATAAATTGGAGGCTTTATATTATGTTGTGTGATTGATTTTCTATATGTGCTTTTGCTGTCAAACTTTACTGCTGAAATACCAATTCAACAATTTTAGGAAATAATTTACGAAGGTAAATAAATTTCTGGGTTATAAAAAATTATTTGGGATATAGATCAGATTTGATGTTTGGGAAATTAACATGGTTTTAGAGCAATAAAACTTTGAGAGAAGTCGCTGATTAGATTTTTTCACACAGGTTTACGATAAATAATTTTCTAGTAGTATAATTTTCTTTGGTCAAGTATTTGATTTTGGGAGGACAATTGCAACTGGATTGAGATTTGAAGATCTGTTGGAGGGTGCATCCAACTATAGTACCTGTAAGGAGGGGATATCATTAATACTAATGGAGAACGACATTTAGGAGTTTGTAGAACATAAACTTGCCCCTCCTATCAATGCTATCTAACTTGCTACTCGTAAAGGATGTGAAACCCATGAGGATTACTCTGGTTGTAGTGAAGGACCATGTGATCCCTCATCTATTCAGAAAGAAGACAACTAGGGAAATGTGGGAGGCTTTGACAAAACTACACTAGAATGATAACCAAAACGAGAAGATGGTGATGAGAGAGAAACTCAAGGACACCAAGCTGACTAGATAAGATACAATAACTTCTTATCTCACTAGGATCACACATGTTTGTGATGAGTCGGCTGCAATTGGGGAGGTTGTGATAGAGCAAGAGTTTGTGAGGATGACATTGAATGGCTTCACCAAGCCATGAGCTCCCTTTGTCAAAGGCATTGTGGCATGAGAAAACCTTCCTAATAAGGAGAGACTCTAGGATGATTTCATTAGAGAGGAGATTCAAGAGGAATCTCTATATGAAGGCCAATAAAAGGGTGGTGATGAGAACCTTGCACTTTCCAGTTAGACAAGGGCAAAGGGAAAGCTAAGAGTAATTTAGTAGAGATTACTTCGTAGGCTAGGAAGAAAAAATATACGAGCAAGGTGAAATGCTTTGCTTGTTACAAGATTGGCCATTATGTAGGTCCATGTTCGAACAAGAAGGGTAAGGGAAATATGCAACAAGTTGTAGCCTCAACAATCACAAATTAGTGAGTTTGCCACCAAATTCGAGAAGGACTTCTCATTGATGTCCTGTCTTTCTAGCACTATAGCCAATGGTATGTGGTTCGTGGATAGTGGTGCTTCACATCATATGATGGGATCACACGATCTATTCACTAGTGTTTCAAAGGATGACTAAGATCTACATGCGAAGCTTGTAAACAATGCCATCCGTGTTGTTGAGGGGGTTTAGACCATTCAATTTTAGATAGAGTAAGGAGATCCTTTGGAGGTGATAGATGTGTTATATGTTCTAAGGCTAAAGAAAAACTTATTCACAGTCTCGGCCATGGAAGACAAAGGGTATGAGGTATATTTTATGGATATACATGTACTAGTTAGGTCGAGAATTTTAGCATCAATTCAAGATGAGTGATTGAATGGTCAACCTATACGAGCCCTAGTGGATGATAATGACAGTTTGTGTCAGTTATGGCATAGGAGGATGGGTCACTTGTGCACAAAGATTTACCGATACTAAGGGAGATTGTCATTGGTCTTTTGAAGTTCAATGTAGAATAATATGGTGTGTAAGAGATGTGCACTTGACAAGTATGCCAAGATTTCTTTTCCTAGAAGTGACAACATGTCTAAGGGAGTGTTGGATCTGGTACATTCAGACATGTATGGTGTTATGTCAGTGGCATCTTTGAGTGGTTACAGTTACTATGTGACCTGCATTGATGATTTCTTAAATAAAACATGGATATACTTCATGAAGTCCAAGGATAAGGTCTTTAGCTGGTTTTAGAAGTTTAAGGATTTCATGGAGAACCATATTGGGAAGAATATTAGTCCTAAGATCACATAATGGGGGTGAAGTATGCCTCCAATGACTTCAAGAATTTTTGCAAGGAGGCAGGGATTAAGAAGGAGCTTGCAACATATTATAACCCTCAACAAAATGGGGCCGTGGAGAAGAAGAATAGGGCCATCATTGGACCTGCTAAGGCAACCATGCATGATTTAGGATCTACCCATGTTCCTTTGGGAAAAGCCATGCAATATTGTATATGCATAACATGAGTCCTCATAAAATATTTGAGGACAAGACTCTAAAGGAGGCATTCATAGGAATGAAGCTAGAGTTTGGTTATTTCCACATCTTTGATTGTCTAGTTTATGTCCATGTATCTTCAGAGAAAAAGACAAAGCTAGAGCTCTCAACAAAGAAGAACATCTTTGTGGGGTATAACAAGACTTTAAAGGCATACAAAGTATACATTCTAGTGCATGGGAACATTGTGGTGAGTTGGGATGTCAGGTTTGAGAAGAGTCTAGCCTTTAGGAATTCACATGAACCCCTTGTAGCAGTGACAAAAAATAAGGAGTAGGAAGCTTTGAAGATTGAGGAGAGACCAATGCCACCTGCAAAAGGGACTCAAACTTCATATGAGGAGGAATTTGAGGCTCTTTCTAATTCTTTGAGGAAGCCAAGATGGCTAGTGCATACATTGAGAGATGCTTAGTAATATGTGGAGGCTCTGAGGAGTACTTTCAGGGAGAGAATGCTTCCTAGGGAGTTTCCAAATTACATGGTTCTCATGAGTAGCATCATAGATTTTGAGCCTATCAGTTTCGAGGAGGAAACATACTAGTAGGTTTGGAAGGATACCATGGTGGAAGAGTATACCTCCATCGTGAAGAATGATGTGTGCGGCATTATGCCAAGACCAAACGTGAAGTAAGTGGTTAGCTCTAGATGTATCTTTAAGATCAAGCATGTTATGAATGGAAACATTGAGAAAAATAAGGCAAGGCTCGTGGCAAGAGGGTTCTCCCAGAAGGAGGGAGTGGTATATGAGGAGACATTTGCTCCAGTCACTGGGTATACTTCTATTAGGGTTGTGATATTTATTTCTTCAGAGTTGGGGTGGAGGATACATCAGATGGATGTGAAGAAAACTTTCCTCAATGAAGTTATTGAGGAGGTGTACATTGAGAAATCATAGGGCTTTGAAGTGCATCGGAGAGATTCTCATGTGTACAAATTGAAGAAGGAATTATGCAGACTCAAGCAAGAATTGAGGGCATGGTACTCGAGGATTGATAGGTATTTGTTGAGCATGCACTTCACCTAGAGTGAGGTGGTTCCCAACTTATAGTTTGTACTAGTTGGAGATGATCCACTCATCTTGGGACATTACGTGAATGACCTGCTTCTCAAAGGGTTAGAGAAGCTCTTCGAGATGTGTAAATGAGATTTGGCTTCAAAGTTCGAGATGGAGGACATTGGCATGATGCACTACTTTTTGTGATTGGAGGTGAGAGTAGTTAGGGGAGATTTTCTCGGGACAAGGAAAGTATGCAGTAGATATCTTGAGGAGGTTCAAGATGGTTGATTACAGGCCTATGTCTACATCCATGATCACCAATTTGAAGAAGCTAAATCTTTAGATTCATATTTTGTATAGGTCGCTGATTGGTTCTTTGATGTATTCGGTCAAACACTAGGCTAGATAATGCTTTGGTGTGGATATTGTAATAATTTATGGTGAAGCCAAGGAGGGTGCATTGCGTTGCAGTGAAGCCTGTGCTCAAGTACTTATGAGATACAATGGAATATGTTTTGAGATATATCAGGAGTGGTGGAGTGCCACTGTAGGGAGACACAAAATTAGATTGGTATGGGAGTGTAGTGGATAGGAAGAGCACCTTAGCATGTTGTTTTAGCTTGGGATCATCAATCATTTCTTGGTTTAGTAGGAAGCAAACTTTTATGGCACTAGGGTTATTCGATCTTGAGTTGGATTCTATTGTGATAAAGTGTGATAATCAAAGTTTTAGTAAACTCTTGGAAATTCTAGTGCTTCATGATAGATCTAAGCTTATAAAGGTCAAGTATCACTTCATTTGAGACATGGTCTAGAGGGGAGATTTGTAGCTTCAATATATCTTCATGAGCATCTTGCAAACATTCTCACCAAGTCCCTAGTGAAAAAGAAGTTTGTCTTCTATAGAGAAGTTGTGAGTGGTGCAGAATACCTTCCTTGCTAGGAGGGATTGCTGACGATTGAAACAACAAACATGTACTTTTACATAGGCTAAGTGTTAGGTATGTAGGACTAGTCCAAGACCTTCTTAGGAGCTTAGTCATTGAGTGTCTATTATGATATTTTTCGGATTTCTAACTTAGGAAAAATACATTAATTAATTAATTAACTAACGTCGGCTAATGGGCTCATTTTTTCTAAATAAAAGTGAAGTATTCACTTTAGTGATCTAGATCTAATCTCAACCATTGATCTCTAGTGGTTTACGATTCAATCCTAGCCATATATCACTATGGAGATTAGGGTTTTAGATCTAGCTCAATGAATAACTATAAAGATAGCCTAAAGGAAGGAGGAAGACAAAACATAGTTACAAGTGATTTGTATATTTGAGAGAGAGATTTTCTCAAGTGAAAAATGAGAGGCACAAGGTTGAAGAGAGGAAAAATTTTGCAGCTGAAAAATTACGAGGAAGGAAACTCAGTGGAGGTCGATGTCATATGAGTTGTTAAGCACCAGATTTGTAGAGGGCTGCAAGTGGGAGTGAGATCTAGCTCCAAGAGAGTCACACGAACTGAGGGAAGGTCACATGTGTGGCAACAATGCTAAGTTCAGGGCATGTGTGAATAGTACAACATGCAGGCTGGACGTGTGACAAATAAGAGAAAGGACGTGTGTGGGTGTAGCTTAGGATTTTATAGTGCGCCGAGTTTTCTAGGTTCCACTTGCTACAAAAATTCCATATTTCTCTATGGGCCAATTTCCATGTAAAGGAGCCCTTATTTATTATGATAAATTAAAGGAAAGGATAAATTGGAAGGTTTGCATTTTCTATTATGTGATTGATTTTCTATATGTGCTTATATTGTGAAACTTTATTGTTAAAATACCAATGCAGTTTATTCAACAATTTTAGGAAAGAATATATTATGGATCATAAAAAAATGTTTAGGATATAAATCAAATCTGGTGTTTGGGAAATTAACATCCATAGAATTTAATAATCAAATCATTATATAGAGGGAGTCCCTTGTCCCATAATCAAGGAGGTCTCATGCATCAATTTAATATATGATTTCACTATTACCCAAAAAATAAAATAAAACAATTAATTAATTAAAATTAAAACATGTTAAAAAGATGAGGCATGAAAATGAGAATAAGCGTAGCTTTTTGAGCACCTACTTAACAGTAATAGTTGTGTTAATTACCTACTTAATAGTAATAGTTGTGTTAATTTGGCTAAATATAGTAGACCTACCTACCTTCTCAACCTTCTTAAAACTTAAGTCATGGACCTTAATTAAACATTTGTGATAGAAAAATATAACCCTAATGCACAAACATAGATGAAAAAAATAACAAGGAGCTCTCGTGCCAAACAACATTAGTGATTGTGATGAAATAGGCTTTCCATAAGGCCAAACAAAAACAAAAATAGAGTAAGGTTTTACATAATGAATGCTAAGTACAAATTAACGAATGGATATATACCAAAATCTCAACCAATACAAAGACATCATTCAAATCATTAATACATTTCCCTTAAAAGACCACATCTTATTTAAGAAAAATACAAGAATTGAGGTTTGATTTTGGAAAGGAATGAAAAAATCTCATCTCAAAATCTCATTGGTACAATTTAGCAAAGATACTTCATCTATGAAAACACAAAGATGTTTTATCTATGAAAACACACAAGAGAATGTGATTATGGTCATATCGTAATGGGATAAGAGGTCATTTTAAAATATAGTGATTATAGCAATCCTAACTTCAATATAAAATGTTCTGAAGTGATTATATAAGAGAATGTAATTATGACGATATCAAAATGGGATAAGAGGTCATTTCAAAATACGATAGCTATGGCAATCATAAATTTAATAAAAATGGTTTGAAGTGATGTATATTGATTAGCGAACCTTGTTACATCCATAAAAAATGATGATAATGAGATTGAAAACTTTGTAAAAGGAATCAAATATTCAAAATGATTAATTGGGCCACAATGCAACTTAAAAGTGTTTTAGAAAATGAAATAGTCATAATGGTGGGATTCTTAACCTTAAGTGATGAAATGATTTCTTTAAATATGGAAATATGGCCTTTGAGCATGGCTTAGGTCAAATATTCTTGACCTTCTTTCCACAAACACAACCTTTCTTGATTCTTGATTTGTAAACTGTGGGTTATGAACCATCTATTCTTAAAAAACATATCCTTTATATAACAACAATAGTTTCTTGTTACTTGAATGAGCTTTGGTTACACCACTTATAGTATCAATCATAACAACAACCTATGTCTACCTAGTTGAATATTAAGCTTCACCAATGAAATGTGCCTACACAGTCCTAAACTATGCTTGCTAGCTACAATCATTAACAAAATATCAACCCATTTGATACAAAAATTTGAAGTACATGTATTACAAAGACACTGAGATGTAAAAAAATATATATGTATTTAAAAATGAATTCTCTATAGATCTTAGTTCACTTCATAAGTCCACTTCTAAGACATCAATGGAACCTATAAAGATAATACAACTATTTTGTAAGGAGGGATAAACTCCATTCCTAACATCACTCAACATTAAATTTTGATCACGTAATCCACCATTCTCGAAGCCTTCACACCATTTTCAAACCATTGTTTGCCACTCTTAATCCATCTCCATGATTTTTTTAATTTATTGAAATAATAAATTTAAAGAATGGATGAGGCAAACACATCATTCACTTGCGTCACACTACAACCAATAAGAAGATAATTTCTCACACAACCCATTGCTATGAGACAATACCTAATTACACAACCAAGGAAGGGGGATGTATGGCCATCCAATAAGTGTAAGACTTGGGAAATATTGTATGACCAATCAATGGACAAATTCCTGTTATGAAGGGTACATATAGCCTATACATGGAGAAATTTAGCTCTGGAGGATGCATATTGCTAGGCGATGTAGAAATTGCAGCTTGGAGGATGTTTATGGTTTGCAATTAAAAAGCTGCAACTTGGAGGATGTGTATCAAATAACAATTGAGAAATTGTAGCTAATGGGAGAAAGAATACACCCAACAAGAAGAAATTGACTCAGAGAGGTGTATATCTTATGTGGAGGATTTGAAATCCATAGGAGAGAAGAACATCCAATAACCAAGAACCAATTAATTTAGAAATTCTTTAAACTATTGCAATGATTATGGAATGAAATTCATCAATCTCAAACACTAGTTGGACATCCTATGGTATAGGTTCTCTAGTTGTTGGAATCTTTAATGCACAACAAGTATAGAGTGTGGAAATTGACAGTTCTAATGAAGAATGTCCTTTCTTTACAATGGCAATGCTCATTGGAAACAATTAAAACACATTCAAAGGAATTTCTAAACCATGTCACATATGATTCATTGTTTACTTTGGAAACCTAAATGGCAAACCCAAGATTCGGTTGACTTCAAAACAAGCTCTTTGTTATGAAACAATAGGCAAGATGCATGCTCTTTGGTTCATTCTCATGCTCCTTATGCAAGTTTGGAAAAAAATCCCTTCATTTTTAGCCAAAGGATCCCTCTTTTTTTTTAGAGAAATAGTATATAGGAGGATGGATCAACTAAGGGGTAGTTGGAAGGTCAATTGTCTCAAACTCTTTATTTTTCCCCAAGCATATTTCTCATCCTTTGTCTTTTTTGTTTTTGTTTTAGTGCATTAAAGAAGAGGTCTCATGCTTTTTTTATTCTTTTTTCTTTTTTAGAGGACATGATTTTTTTGATAAAAATATTCTTCTTTACATCTTGTGTTTGAATTATGATTTGATTTAATGTAGGGGTGGAAACAAATCATAATGGCATGGGGCCCTTCACTCTAACAAATCGATCTCCTTCCTCTTCTGTAGCTTTGAGCCTTGCTACCATTGATCATTGTAGAGCTTGCATGTATAGCCAATTTTTTTGTGTGTGGATGCAATTCAAATCACACCTCCCCACTGGGAGGCTTTTGGTTCCCAAAAGCTTCAAGGATAGGTGTGGGAATTTACTTGCAATCTAGTTCTTCTCATACCATTTCACTTTCCATGGTGCTTGTTATTTGGGACCAATCTTCCACATCTCTTATTGTCCTCCATAAGTCACTTGTTCCTTACACTATAGAGTTATATCATCTTTCAATTCTTCCAAAGCGTGTTATGTAAAGTCTTCAACGGTAGGGAGAAATTCTTCATCTAGCATGGAAAATTTGAATACCTTCAAGTACTCCACATTCACCATTTAAATGCTTTGCATATGAGGAGTAAGTCTCAACTTAAAGGCATTCTCATTCACCTACTCAATGATGCCAAATGGTTTGTATCTAAGTGGCCCGAGTTTCTTTGTTGTTCTTTAGAATCATTCATTACAAAGGCAAATAGATGTAGGTGCATTGAAAACATGATTATGGGTGAGCCAAAAACCTAGGATGAAGATGATGATAATAATGTAGGGTGAGTAAGAGGTACGAATATGAAAAACTTGTGATGGAAAAAATGTCTAATGAACCATGTATGAGAAAGAGTTTCCTAGAGAACCAATGGATACAGTGGATAGTTACCCATTTATTTAGGTGGATGGTTACTTTTTTATATGGAATTCAACAATGTTTATGTTTTACATATATAAGATGTAAAATGAAGGATATCGAAAATGAAGACAAAATATCAAATATCATAGAATACTAAAGATGAAGATAAAACATCAAAGGAAAAGTGCAAAGAAGATGAAAATGGGAAAATGGGACTAGTTCAAAAGGTAGTTGGAAAGACAAGGATAAATGACTAGATCACAAGTATTTGTTAAGGGGGAGCATGAAGAAATAACTTTCACTTGTGATCATGAATAATGTCTAAATAATATATCATATTTGTAATGATGTAGACTAATTCTAGAAGTCTACCTAAGATTGAAAGACGAGAAGTGTTAGGGTAAGCTTCAATTAGTAAAAGAGTCAAAGTTTTTAGGTCCAAAATGGTGGCTCCAGACACATGGTTTTAGTTGTCTGTGGTATTAGAGCCAATGGATTACATGCGATGAAGCCTTTAAAAGGCTCTGGGATTCTCCATTTCAATGTGTTTGAGTTGAGTGGAAGGAACACTTGGTTGGGCCAAGATGTTGGCTAGATTGACAGCTTTTAACTCAAGGCTTGGTTACTTTTAAGCCATAAGATAATAATAGATCTACTCTTGGATAGTTTCCCCTAATTGGGGTTTTCTAGGGTAATCACGGTTTATTTGTAATTTTTCCATGTATGTTTTTTATCATTATTTCTCTCTTATTGTTTTTATATCTAACAAATGGTATCAGAGCCAAGGAATTGCGGCCTATAGAAGGAGATGAGGGTTGCAAATGCCAACATATTATATGTTGAGGTTGAAGCTAACATAGAGAAGCAAAATTGAGATTTGTATTCAATACTTGAGAGAAAACAGAGGTCCAATGGGGTGAGATGTAACCTCAAAAGCGATATTTGGCGAGGAGAGAACGTGGTGTGAGTAGGTGTGCTACATGAGAATGGCAACATAAGTTATGGGCAAGGATAACAAAATAAATAAATAAATTTGGAGATGAAATATGTAAATTACATGTATATGGGCATATAACTATAAGACATGGTTAGACATGCATACCGTTGTTGGTAAAGCCTTGGAGTAGGCCTAGGTGATAGGGAAGGAGAGCATGAAAATATACCCAATCAATCTTAAAAGGGGAACATTAGGGTAAACTTGACTTGTGAAAGAGTCAAAGCTATTAGGTCCATAATAGTCGTTATGAGCACATGGTTTTGGTGGCATGTGCTATTTGAGCCCATGGATTACTTGTGATGAAGTCTTTAAAAGGCTTGGGAATTCCCCCTTACAATATTTTGAGTTGAACATAGGGCTCACTTGGTTGGGCTAAGATGTTGACTTCATTGATTTTAAGCCATAAGATAATAATAGATCTATTATTGGTCATTTTTTCCCCAATTGGGGTTTTTTAAGGGTAAGTCATTGTTTATATGTATGATTTTTATCATTACTTATCTCTTATTGTTTTTATCTTTAACAAGTGGTATTAGATCCAAGGGATCATGGCCTGTAGAAGGAGGTGATGGTTGTATATGCAAAAATATTGTATGTTGAGGCTGAAGCTAACATGGAAAAGCCCGGTTGGGATTTGACCTGCATTGTTGTGAGGAAATAGAGGTCTAGCAAGGTGTGATGCAAAAATAGAAGTAAAATTTGGTGTTAGGGTAAACTTGACTCGATGAAAGAATTGAATTTGTTAGATCCATAATAGTGGTTTCTGGCACATGGTTTTTGTGAAGCCCTAAATTACGAATTTTATAGGGTTTAACAAAATTATGTTCATAATAATTGTGGAGCCTCGATTCTAACATGATTAATGCTTCGAAAAATAGAATTTAACAATTTACTATTGAGTACCTACCTGAGATTCTGTGTTTGAATATGTTTATGATCTGTCGTGGCTCTCACTCCAACTCCCGTTACCAAATGACCAAAAAATCCCTGCGAAAATGGGCACAATCTCAGTACCTAACTCCAAAATACTTCAAAATTGAAGTACTCCGGCCCCCGTGCCCAAAAATCCAAGAACAATTAAGCTCCCTCTCTCTTTCTGTCTGTGGTTTTGCTAGAAATTTCTGTGTTTGTAAAACTCATAAAATCAACTCCCTTCTCCCTGGGCCCAAATCCTCCTTAAATCTTTGAGGTTTCCCCCACCGCCCCATCTCTCTGTTACCTTCAATTAGGTATCTTTTAGAATCTATAGAGGTGGTCGCCGTCTTCTCTTGACACATTGGGTTCATTTGTGTGAGGTCATCTCTCCCTTTTGACAATGTGACTTCATGAAATGTCTTATGGATTTTTTTTAATTTGTTTTGTATTTCATTATTTTTAATTATGACTTCTTTTAAATACCAAATTAATATTTATATTCAATTCCCTTTTTAATAATATATGGTATATTTACATATACATATGTTTTTTTTTTTTAACAGGAACGGTTATGGTGCTTTATATTAATCTTAGGCAAAATGCCAAATTCTGATTACACTTTGAGCTTCTTTGTCCTGCTGCATTTCTTTGCTGAAAATGAAGCTGCAACTTACAATTTTCTTCCTAAGATAGACCCCTACTGAGATGGTTTCAGCAATTTTCCCCCACTTGAAAATACAAACAAATTGGTTTAGGAGCAGGCAGTAAATCATGACAGCAGATTAATTACGGAATGGGCTCCCATGATTCTTCATCCTCTTTCTTTTTGGTCCCAGCAGAAAGAAGGACAACTTTATTGGCTTCGATGTCCGCCTTTTTATTGTGGATTCTTAGCACGTGGAAGTATTTCAGATCCTGAAAGCTTTTTTCCATATCTTTGGTCCTGATGATCAACCTTGCAAGGTTGAGGTCCTGTACAGAGGTGTTGGAGATCATTGCATTTATAATGACTTGTGATTCACCTATGACGATTGCTTCCTTTATGTCCAGATCTTTGAGGAGCTTGAGACCTTGGAATAGGGCCAAGGCTTCAGCTTGGATACTGGTAGTGTAATCTAGTCCCCAGGCGTAGGAGTGAATTTTTTCCCCGGATTGGTTTAGGACAACGCCTCCTGCACCTACTTTGCCCGGATTTTCCTTAGCAGCTCCGTTAAAGAAAAGGAAGTGTCTCGCTTGCGCTTTTAGCCACACTTGAAAGTCATTCTCAGATTTTCTTATTTGCCATTCTTTGAGGGTGGGGACTTTTTTGTCTGCTGGCTGAAATGGTAGTTCAAGCTGTGATCCCCAAGCTATGTCCTGTTGTCTGAGATTGCTGTCATATTTTATGTCCATTAGGCATTCCTTTATATGGATTTTTATCTTGGCTTCCAGGGCTTTGTGATTCTGCTTTGTGTCTCTAAAGATTCTTTTGTTTCGCTCTAACAGTTGCCAACAGATGATTTTTGGGAGGATAGCCCAAGTTGCTTTGATAATCAGATTTTTGGGGGGAGGACCTGGGAATCTGTTTGACCATTCAGCGAGAAGATCGTAAGAGGAGCCAGGAACAACGAAATTTGGATCTAACTCGTGAGTGAATTGGGACCAAATTTGCCTGGAGAAATTACATTCAAGCAACAGGAGATTTACAATCTCAACGCTTTCATTACACAGTGGGCACATGGAAGGACCATGGAAGCCTTTTTTCTGCAGATTGTCATACGTTAATATTTTCCCGTGAAAGAATGCCTAGGCAAAGAAATCGACCTTGGGCCATGAGGGCTGACGCCAAACGCTTTGCCACGGGGCTGGAATATGAGGGACGTGAGGTTTCTCAATTAGTTTGGCGTACCCCTGAGCAACTGCATAGCCTTTGATGTTTGATCCCCAGCCCATCTCGTCTCTCTTCTTCAAATGCGTGGGAGCCAGTCCTTGGAGGGTGTCTAACAACATGCTCCACTCAGCTTTCAGGTTGTCCGACACATTTAATTGCTTCCATCCTGCCCCAATCAGATTGCTCCAGCAAGAAATATCCCACAGAGATTTCATTCCTTCTCTGTCCATCCAACATCGCAGCGAGTTGATGGAGGCTCTGGCTTCAATTGGCTCTTTATTCATGACTCTGTCAGACCAGATATTGATTTTTTTACCGTTGCCTGGAATCCAGAAGGAGTGGTCGATGATTAGAGATGTGGCCTTGTCATAAATTTTGAGAAAAGTCGAGTTAGCCAGGCGGATCAAATTTTTTAGGCATCTTAGTCTTGGTCCTCTGAAATATTTTTTCCAGATCACCTTTTGAGCCCAGCCAGGATTAGGGGCGATGATCCTCCACACTATTTTTGCAGCCATTGCTACATTTTGTTGACGAAGATTCTTAAAATTTAGGCCACCTTCCCGTAGAGGCTTGGATATGGTATCCTAGCTAACAAGAGGAATTTTTTTTCATTTTGTTTCCCTCCTTTCCAAAAAAATCTCCTTATGTATTCCTCCATTATGTTTAAGATAGATGTTGGAGCGAGGAGACCTGCAAACTGGAATAAGGCAAGCTGTTAAGAACTGATTTAATTAGAACTGTTTTGCCTGCAGCATTCAGCCAGGAGTAACCCCAGGCTTGGTTCTTTGCCTTGAAATTTTCTAACTGTGGAAGCCAATCTTTGTTGGTAGATCTCTTTTGAGATATTGGAAGTCCCATATATTTGAAGGTTGACCAGGTGGAGGAAGCTTCGAAACCCAAACATCTTGATATGGCAGATAACAGCCTAGGCGAGGTGTTCCAACTGAAAATATGGCATTTGCTTTTGTTGACCACACTGCCTGAAGCTTCACTAAATTCGTCCAGCACCTCTTTAAACTTTGTAGCAGAAGGAACAGAGACAGGACCTAACAACAATGTGTCATCTGCAAATAAAGCATGATTGATGTTTTTGATTCCTCTAGCAATGCGCAGTCCATTGATCTCTTGGTCCTGCAGCTTTTTATCAAGAAGGAAGTTGAGGGATGAGGCCTGTATGACAAAGAGCAGGGGGGATAGAGCGTACCCCTGCCTAAGTCCTCTCGTGGCCTTAAAGAAGTCAGTGGCTCTTCCGTTAACGAGAGGAGCTATCCATGGCTTCGAAATGCAAGCCTGTATCCAATTAATGAAATTTGTACCAAAACCTAGCTTGCACATGACATTCAATAGAAAACTATGATTGACTCGATCAAAAGCATTTGCTAAATCAAGTTTGATCACCATACCTTGTTCTTTACGGAGTTGGCTCGAATGAATTGCTTCCTGGACCAGTAGAAAATTGTCCACGATCTGCCTCCCATAGATGAAACCTCCTTGATTCTGTGGGATTATTTTGGGAAAGATAAACTTTAATCTGTTTGCAATTACTTTGGTGATCAGCTTGTACCCTGTATTGCATAGAGAGATTGGCCGGAATCTGTTGAAGTTGTTGGCTCCTTTTTCTTTGGGTATGAGTGCTAAAAAAGCAGAGTTTGTACTGCCTCCGATTTTCTGAGTGTTTTGGGATTTTTGGACCATTTTGAGAAGATATTTTTCAATAATTGGCCAGCACGCTTGGAGGAATCTAGCTGAGAAACCATCCGATCCTGGGGCCTTGTCCGGATCCATGTCAAAGAGCGCCTTTTTCACCTCCTCTTTTGTGACTTTGGTCTCCAGCAATTCATTGGTTCGCTGAGAGATTACAGAGGGTATATTATGCAATATCTCCGGAGAATGAATTGGGTCCTTGTCTTCGCTATATAAGATCTGGAAGTGAGTAAACGCAACTCCCTTTAGGTGCTCGAAGTCCTTGTGGATGTCTCCCTCCTCTTTAATTTTTGAGATAGTGTTGAAACATTTCCTTGCCTGGGCTTGCTTATGAAAATAGGCAGTGTTCCTATCCACTGCTTTGAGCTAGAGGTTCCGAGATTTCAATCTCCAATACTCTTCTTCAGCTAAACAGGCCTTGTGATATTGCTGTTGTAGTTGGGTTTATTTTTCTACTGAGTCCTTAGTAAGTACTGCGTTTTCCATACCAGTTTGGTGAGAAATAAGAGCTGCTTTAATAGATTTCCTTGTTGTGGTTGGGTTGGGCAACGTTTTGGCCCATCTTTTTAGGACTCTTTTCATTCTTCTGAGTTTTTCCTCCCAAATGTAGAATGGCGATCCATTGACCGGATGATTCCAACATTCTTTGACTATTTGCATGAAATCATTCTCCTTTACCTAAAGAGGACTGAACCTAAATGGGATAGGGCCAGATCATGTTGAGCTAACAATTCTAACATAATGGGTTTATGGTCAGAGGTGCTGTTGACAAGGATATTCATTCTAGGCTCTAATCCTAGCAGCAAGAAGGAGCTTTGAATTATAAATCTATCTAGCCTGGCGGTGATGTGGCCAGGGCCCAACCTTTTATTAGTCCAAGAGTACTTACCTGAGGAGGGTTTAATGTCCAACATATCCCAGCCTTGCACTATGTCCTCGACCCATTCTCTAGCCGGATCTCTGACTGTGCTGCCTCCCCTTTTCTCTGAAGGGTGAAGGGTGAGATTGAAATTGCTAGCAACTATTATATTCTCCAAGTCTGTCTGATCTGCTTGCTGTCTTAGAGAGTCCCAACATACTTTTTTTTCCGCAACGTTGACTGGAAAATAAACGTTGAAGAGGCAGAACGTTAGCTTAGTGTCCAGATTTTGCATTTTTAGCATCAACCAATGGGTTTCCCTGGTCTCTAATAGGACTGAAAACTTATTGGGGTTCCAGAGAGTACCTATTCCTCCTGAGGCACCCCGGGCGGAGATTGCTCTTGCTTCGCTTTTATTCCAAACTTTCTTGCTTGTTTGGAGGAAGACTATGTCTTCCAGTTTAGTCTCCTGGACAAGAAGTAGATCTGGGGTTTCTGTCCTAATTAGGCTTTTGATGGCTTCTTCTTTCATTTTACTCCCCATCCCTCTGCAGTTCCAGGAGATAACCTTCATTATTTATATTTCATATGAGCTCCCTTGGAGCCTTGTAGCGGGTTTTTCGATATCTTTGGCTTTGAAGCTAGCATTTTTTCCAAGATTGGCTGGCTTCCCTGGAGTTTTTCTTTGTAAGTCTCCTGTTCCCTTTTTTCTCTATCTGTTTTCTGGCCTCTTGTTGATCTTCTTACCGGGGTGTGGGATTCTCCTATTTCTCCTTCCTCTTCTGATTCCTCCGTTTGCTTCTCTTCTTCTTCTTCTTCCGTTTACATGCCTTTAGGGCTTGGCCTTTTGAGAGAGGCCGATGTATCTTCTTCCTCGTCCTCTTGGGCTGTGACTTTGAGGTTTTCCACTTCTCTGGGGGAAGTTGGGATTGAGCTTTTCCTTGAGGATTCTGGCTTTTGGTTCTCTACCTCTGGAGTTCCTTCTGTCGGTTGGCTTAAGAGAATGAATTTGTTTTCTTGCACCTTTTTGGTGGGATACTTTTGGACATTACCCTGAAAGTTTCCTTTGCCTGGTGGTCCACCCTGTTTCTGTCCCCTATGATTGGCTCTAGCTCTTTTTACTTGATTCCATCCCTCTTTTTTTCCTTTCTCTGGCTCTGGGTTAGTCGGGCAATTTCTTGCGAAGTGCCCGTACACGTGGCATTTCCTGCATTTGAATGGCAGCTGTTCATAATCCAAGATCTGCACATGGGACCAGCTACCGACTCTGAGTTTGATTGCTTCTGGTAGACCTTCCTCTAGATCTACCTCCACACATATCCTGGCACAATCGTACTGATCCTTGTTGCTTGCCTGGTCTATGAATTTCCCTAGGGAGTTGCCGATGTGTTTCAGAGATTCCCAGTTCCAACAGTGGACCGACAGATTTGGTAGTCGAACCCATACTGGGATAGCCTTGGGGACATCTACCGCTGGGTCAAAATCTGGGGTCCATTTGTTCAGGTAGAGACCCTGAGGACCCATGAAATACGGTCCATTTCGAAAGATCAGGTCTTTGTCTTCTTTGGAGGTAAATTCAAAAAGAAAAAACCCTCTTCCTAGAAAATAAGAGGTGACACTTTGGCTGATCAGAGGCGCCCAGTTCCTGTTCACCCATTGCTCTGTAGTTTTTGGGGAGGGCCAAAGTCCTGTGAATTGGCCAATAAGACCCCGATCTGCCAATGACAAAGCAACTTGCATGGGAGTCTCCGGAGGCAAGGAGATCTATGGAATTTCATCTAGCTTCTTGACAAATTTGGAGGCATCGATTCTCTTTTTCGGAGGTAGCCCTGCCAGGAGGTGATTGAATGCGTCTTCAGCAGGACTGGAGGGCGGGTCGTGGCCCTGAGCCTCCATCAGGCTTGATGCCGGCCGCCACACGGGCAACACAACACAGGTCGCACTTCAGCCAGAAGCGAAGCTGAAATCTTAAGATCCGATCAGATCTGGATCAAGAAGGCTCGCGGGGTGCAGGAACGGCGAGCAGCAGGGTCTTAGTCTTTGGGCCCGCAGGGGGCAGGGCTCAGGAGGAGCCGAGGCTCGCAGCATGCACGCCCAGCACTCGCGCTCAGCTCAGTTTCAGAATTTTACAAAATAAATTCGAAATAAATCCTAGTTGCCATGCACATTGTCCTTCAATTAATCCTCTAGGATATTTACATATACATATGTTAGGTTATATATGTCACTTTAATTATATTTCTTTGGTTCTTGACATAGTTATATATATATATATATATATTATTATTATTTTAATTATACAAAAATTAATTTCTTATTATACTTAATAATTAACAATAATTAGTATAATATTATCTTATAGTAATTATTTAGTTAATATGATTTATAATATTATAGTTAATATTGATTTTGAGTAATACTTTGTATTTACTTTTATTTAGGATAACATGTTAATGGTGGTTTACATAGTTTGTCGAGTTTGATATTTACTCTGTATCTCAATAATTCATTCATTAGACTTTCATAATTAGTTAACACTTATACTAGTGCAATGCAGTACATGCGATGCATACATATGTAGCTATCATAGGAATCCCTTGTATGCATGTTAATATTCACATCTTAATTGTAATTGTAAGCGGGTCATTACATACATCCCCCTTCAGAAAACTTCATCCCGAAGTTAAGGTTTATATAATATGTCAGTAATTATTTAGTGATACATAAGAATTGTGTTTTATAATTGATATATATATATTTTTTAAACCGTGTGAGGGCACTTAAAATTTGTGTTGTGAACATTTATATTTTTACAATTATAATAGTTATGTCATGCTCCAGTCGAGTTCACAAGCTATTCTAAAATTATCCCATCATTCCTAATCTCTAATCTCTTCCACTCACATCTTATCCGTCCTCTACTGGAATATGTCATGACATTAGTTATATTGACCTGACCACTCATAGACCCTAAGGATGACAACATTGATTTTACTGTCCTGATTTCCTAGTAGGCATCCGACAATCATTATCACACATTTAGGGGAGCATGACTTGCACAATCCTCCCATGACTCCAGGTTTTGGAAGATAAATGGTGGGTAGTACCTCCACCCCTCTTAATGGGATCAAAGTTAACACCCTATCATGAAATTTCATTGAGTCTTAATTGTTCTTGGAGTTTTGTCATCATGTGGTCAGTTTGGTAACGATGTTATCTACAATGTAAACATTTATCCACGCATTATAATATATGCATAAATATATTCAAAATAAATTGTATTTAAATAACATTTTCTATATATTTCATGTATGTTATTATTTAAGATATTAATCTTTGCGTTCACATAACGTACTTGGCCATGTCTAGCCCATATATCTGTAAGTTTGCTTTCATATTAAAACGTAGTCATTTTTTATTTCCATGTCATCAATCATGTCGATATGTATAAATGAAATAAAATTATAGATATCTCATCCATAACATAATTCATAATTTATATTTCATAACAAGGTTAATCAAATACTAAACTTCATATTGGTATCCATGTTCCAACAATGTTAATTAAATAACATATTTCATATTGGTATTCACGTACCAATAGAGTTAAGAAAATAACATATACCATGTACCGACAAAATAAAAATTTTCCTTTTTACATGTGATAATCCAAACTTAATAGTCTTAAGTATCTAACTCAAAATAAAGTTAACATATACAAAATACAATGCTAAGTTCCTCAAAATCAACACAAGTTGGGGTATTTCCGACATATTGTATTTATATCTTCCCAGATAGCCGATCTAGGGTTATACTTGTCCCACTGAATCTTAACTTGGTTTACCAAACGATTCCTTAACTATCAAACCCTACGTTCCAGTATACATAATGGTTCGACTGAAATGGTTCCCTCGTCCGATACCTATAATTCTTTCCACTGAAGGTTATGAGATTTGTCATTTATGTAATGTCTTAATGCAAATACATGAAACACATTATGAAATTTATGCAAGTGGGGTGGCAGTACAAGACAATAGGCGACATGTCCAACCTTTTCTAGGATTTTGAATGGCCCAATAAATCAGGGTGACAACTTTGTCCTTTTTTGAAATCAGATATTGCTTTTGTTTGGTTTGATGCAAACGAAAACCTGGTCTCCTACTTCATAACTCTTGTCTGTCCTATTAGCATCAACATAACTCTTTTGTCTATCTTGTGCATCTTTAATCGTTGCCTAATTTTTTTTATCTGTTCCTCCATCTCATGAATTAATTTTGGCCCTACTATCACTCGATCTTCTAATCTGTCCCAACTTAATGATGTTTTACAAGGTCTTCCATACAATTCTTCAAATGGAGGGATCCCGATTGAACTGTGGTAACTGTTATTGTATGCAAATTCAACTAATGGAAAGTACCTTTCCTAGAATTGTGTTTGCTAATCCATAACGTACATTCTTAACATATCTTCTAGTACTTCGTTCACCCTTTTTGTTTGTCCATTAGTATCAGGATGATAAGTTGTACTTAAATTTAGTTTAGTTCCTAAGGATGATTGCATACAAGTCCAGAATCTTGAAGTAAATCGTGAATCTCTATCTGATATGATCTTTTTAGGTACTCCATGAAATTTGATAATTTCATTTATAAATACCCGAACTACGTTAACAACTTCGTAAGTATTTCTTATGAGAATAAAATGGGTACTTTTCGTTCATTTATCCACCGCAACAAGAATGGTATTATGCCTTCGTGGAGTAAGAGGTAGACCGACAATAAAATCCATTGAAATTATTTCCCATTTGGTCATAGGAATGTCGTGAGGTTGCAGAAGACCTGCTGGATGACAATGGTCAACCTTCATTTGCTGACATTCAAGAAATTTTGCAACGAATTGGACAATATTGTGCTTCATGCTTTCCCAAAAGAAAAGTTTCTTTATATCAACATACATTTTCTTTATGTTAGGATGCACACAACACAACACTCCGTGGGCTTCCTTAAGGATGGTGTTTCAGAGATCCCCACTATCAGGGATGTACATCCTTCCATGAAATTACAAAATTCCATCATCTTCTAATTCATATCCCTCAAACTTAGGTTCTTTTAGATTTTTACTATCAAGCTTGGATCTCACTTTTTAATACTAATTGTCTCTCAAGAGATGTTCTAGTACTCGTTTCCTCAAGTCTACTTTGATAGGTATGAGGGAAAATATATGTGTGTTTTACTTAAATCATCTGCCACTACATTCTCTTTTCCTTTAACATATGAAATTCCAAAATCACACTCACTTAAGAATTCAATCCATCGTCTTTTCCTAACATTCAAGTCTCTTTGGGTAAACAATTATTATAAACTTTGGTGGTCTCTTTTCAGCGTAAAGCTTCTCCCTACTAGGTAGTGTCTCCATATCTTTAAAGTTAAAAAAAATACAACAACTAACTCTAAATCATGCGTGGCATATAGTTCTTCATGATGCTTTAACTTCTTGGAAGCATACACTATTACACCTCTATCCTGCATTAATAATGCACCTAATCCTTTCTTGGATGCGTCAGTACATAGAGTAAAATATTTGTCCATATCAGGTACTCACAAGGTTGGTGCACTGGTCAACAATATTTTAAGTTCAGAGAATGCTCTATGATATTCCTCAGTCCATAGAGTAAACTCTTTGTCCATATCTGGTACTCACAACATTGGTGCACTGGTCAAAAATATTTTAAGTTCATAGAATGCTCTATGACATTCCTCAGTCCATTCATACCTATCTCCTTTACGCTGGAGGGTTGTGATAGGCTTTGAAATTTTTGAGAACCCTTCTACAAACCTTCGATAATATCCAGCTAAACCCATAAAACTTTGCACTTCATGTGCATTATTTGGTATCGGCCATTCCATGATTTCTTTTACTTTCTCAGGATCTACTGAGATCCCTTCACTATATATAATATGACCTAGGTAATGAATCTCTTTATGAAAGAAGGAATACTTGGATAACTTTCCATATAACTAGTGTTCCCTGAGGCAAGATAATACTATCTGAAAATGTTCTTCATGCTCTTTCTCATTTTTAGAGTAGATGAGAATATCATCTAAGAAGACTTGTACAAAGAGGTTGAGATATTTGCGGAAAACATTATTCATAAGGTTCATGATTACTACTGATGCATTGGTTAACCCAAATGGTACCACTATGAACTCGTAATGTCCAAAGTGTATTCATAATGCAATTTTAGAGATATTGCTTTCCTTAATTCTTAGTTGATGATAACCTGATCATAGATCAATTTTTGAAAAGAAAAAATCTCCTTTCATTTGGTCAAAGAGGTCATCAATTTGAGGCATTGGATACTAATTCTTTATTGTACCTTGATTTAAGTCTCGATAGTTTACGCATACTAGTGAGGAACCATCCTTCTTCTTGAAAAAAATTACAGGTGCACCCCAAGGCGAGGTACTAGGTCGGATGTGTCCTATATCCAGTAGTTCCTTCAACTGGATTGTAACTCTTGAATTTCATGAGCTGTCATTCTATAGGGTGTTTTAGAGATTAGTTCTGTACCAGGTTTCAATTCTATTGTATGATCAAGCTCCCTTTAAGGAGGTAATCCGGGTAGTTCCTTTGGAAAAACATCCAAAAATTTAGATAGCACCAGATATTTCTCTAAGGACGGTCCTTTCTCCTTGCTTACTTCCTGAACTGCGTATACTCGACATCCTTTCCTTAAGAAACACTTCATTTGCATTGCTGATATGAAGCGTAAAGATACCTTCCTCTTAATATCTTGGATTTGGATCGTCTCTCCTTCATCATTTATGCAGAGAATTCTTTTCCTGTAACAGTCTACACAAGCTTTATGAGATTCTAACCAATCCATCCCTATGACGAGGTCATAAGTTACTAGGGCTGTGACATAAACTTTTAACTTAGTCGAACATATCCCTAAATCAACTTTGCATTCTTTAACACTTAAATCTACGGATTGAAGTTCTCCTGAATCCATTTCCACCTGTCTAAAATCATTTTGCTTGTGGGCTGCCAACCCACATTTATTTAATGCATATGATGAAATGAAACTATTAGTAGCACCAATATCAAATAATATTTTGAGTTTTATACCGTTAATAGTATGTGAATATTCCACTTCAGTGGACTGACGTTCTGCTTGGTTGTTGTTGATTACTCCATAGATTCTATGATTGCCTTGGGTATTTGATGATGGCTCTTTTTTTGCTCTACGCATTATATTTGACGAGGCTTCTAGATAATTACATTGAAAATGTGGTCCTCCACATCCCCAATAGTTAAACTAGGGTAATAACCTTGAGTCATATTGTGACTTTCTAAAAAAGGTGCTCCATCCTCTTGTGCTACTTCCTCTCGCACTTCTTGCTCTATTAATAGTCCCTCGATATTTCCACTGAATTGCATTTGATGATTCAAAAATTATAGTATTAACTGTCATGGGAGCTCTTGCTTCTACTCCTTTTGGGGTAAATCTATTACCATAAGGAGGTGGTCTTGAGCTACTCCCCCTGAAAAAGTTCTAGGAAGTCTTCCCTGGAAATCCTGGCTCTGGGGGTCTTATTTGTCTGACATCTTTTTTGATCCCTAAATGTTTCTCTACATAATGGGCACATTCAACTACCTCTAGTGCTAATAATGGCTTCCACATTCTAACCATGGCCTTAATTCGAGGATTTGGGCCATACACAAAACACTCAACTTGACGTTCATCAGTATCTAGATAAGGAACATATTTTATGAGTTCCATAAATGTATCTCATATTCCTCCACTGTATTGTTACCCTCGACTAACATGTGGAAAGCTATGACTTACTGCTCTTTAAAGTAAGGTGGTAAGTATTTTGCACGAAATCTTTCCTTAAATAACTCCCAAGGAACATTGTCTGATGTGAGATGTAATTGTTTTTCTAGATTTCCCCTCCAAATCAAAGCACTTTCCCTAAGCTGAAATATAATGATCTTTGTCTTAGAGATATAAGAATATTCTCTTAGTGCAAAACACCTTGTCATTCCTTCTAACCATGCTTCAACACTTTCTCCAACTCGCCCTCCTGAAAATTCTAGGAGTTTAATATTTTGCATTTCTTTAGAAATATCTTCCTTCGGTTGTTGTATAATGAAAACCTTTGGACTCCTCTAGGTTTCTTTCCTAAAAGTGAGGTTTCTCTTCCTTGGTCTTGGCTATCAACCGCCCTTTTAATGTTTCCAAAATGGCTTCTAATGAGCGCATTATAATGGTTAATTGCAATGCTGAAGTGATTGGTGCTGATGATGGATTGGTGGTAGTGATGGTGATGATGATGACGATGGCGATGACGACGATGGTAGCGTTAGAAATGACGATGCTACCTGATGACTTCGTCATTGATATGTCTTTACCATCAGTTCCTTTCCTGCGCACATAATAAGATTATGAAAATACGAGATACAATTTAGATTTAATAAATATAATTTCATAAATTCAAGCTCACATATGGGTATATGTTTTTTGCTATTATTACCTGCAGACACGTCTTATCGATACCGAGGTCAAAGAAGGTGGTACGCTATCTATTTTTCCTAATACAAGGTGATCTATTTTGATGCGTAATAATATTTATAAAAATACATAAATCTTTATAGATAATAGTATCACTTCATAATATTTGCCTAACATTTTCTAATCTTATTATAGCCGTGGAAGCTATTTTTTAACAAACAAATATATATAAATTAAAAGTATTAAAAATAAAAATAAAAAAATATATCATTAAATTTTCAAAAATATAATTAATATATTATGAATAATAATAATTTATTAAATTTATAGAATTAACTAAATATCACATCTGTCAAAATACAACTACTTTGCACCTTTAATAAAATAACTTAACGCTCCAACGAAGATAAATGAAAATGACAATTTACCCGAGATAAGGAAATAAAACAATCACTATTAAATCTGCTTTATTAATCATCATAAGATACATCGTACGGTGAGGAACAACAAATTGTAAAAATTATTTATAATTAAAATTCAAATACTATATATAAAATAAATTTTAAAGCTTGGTATAATCTAAGAACTTAGTTACTAGATTGTTATTTTTTTTTTTAAATAATTATATTGTATTAATTTTTAATAACATAATGAAATGAAATGATATTTTAAGGTTTATGAGACTAAAAATATTTTATGAGACTATTAGTTCCATGTTTTTTGTTTTTGCAATTTAATATTTTTCCGATTCAAATTGATAATGAGTTGGCCCAACCTTCAAACAATCCCCTTGCTAAAAAGACAATGCCAAGAAATTGATGCTAACACGCTAACATGTTCTCATAACTTTATCTGATGTCTTTGAATGCATCACATTCCAAAATGAAATGATTTTCCGATTCCACAGCCCCAGATGTGCAAATGCCAAGAAATTGATGCTAACATGTTCTCATAACTTTCTATGATGTCTTTGAATGCATCACATTCCAAAATGAAATGTTTTTTCCGATTCCACAGCACCATACGTGCAAAATGTACGCACCCGTTCTTCCCAGCTTCTTTAGGGCTTTTCCACCATCCTGTTTCACACCAAAGTTGATGTGAGTTGGTTCTTAATTGATCAATAAGAACCTTTTCCCTCCATGAAATGATTGCTACAATGATATCCGTCAAAATTACTATTTTTTTTTTATATTATTTTTTATGATTTTTATTTTAGTCAAATTAACGGAGACAAACAACCATAAATCAAAGTCGGCAAAATTTTCTCCTATATAATTTCTACCAAAATTTTTCCAGTGATTTGAAACTTGTCAACTTATTTTATAATACTCCATAAATTTGTTTAGCGTATACGGTATGTGACGATATGCTTTTAAGTGCTTATGGCATGTATAGTGATGTACCACTCAGTTTAACTGACACGACGACAAAATGAAAACGGTGCCAACCTAAATGCATGTCTTACCGGAATAAATATCTTATCGATATACCACGTTAATTATGACACTGAACTTCACCAACTACTTTTATATTCAAATTTTCTACCAGAACAATCCAACGCTTAACCAGGACCAGTATACATGTAATGAGATTTGTCTTGTGCTCGTCCAGACAAGGAAATACTTGCTTTTATGAATCTCTACATGCAAAACAATCATAGACTGGAAATACCATAAAAATGGTAATTGAAGTTGGTTTATGGCCAGTTTCAGGTTCTGGTCTGAAAGGGTATGGGTTATTTCAACTACCTTCCAAGAGACATCAACATTTAATTGTCAATACTTACAACTATGCATTTCTGAGCGTATTGAAACCTAGATTCTTATGAATTGTGAATCAATTCTAGCACATTTGACTGAATTATCTATCTCAATTAATTAAGCTGGGAAATCAAACCTTCCATCACAAATTCAGAGTTTTTAACATGAATGGCACAATTTTGATAATTTGAGTTCGGAGGGTTTAACATGCTCTCATACCACACTATGAAGCCCTCAATTAGGAATTTTATAGGGTTTGACAAAATTATGCTCAAAATAATTATGGAGCCATGATTCTACCAAGATTAATGATATTTTTTTTATGAGTATTTACCTTGGATTCTGCGTTTGAAGATGTTTATGATTTTCTGTGAAGATGTTTATGATTTTCTGTGGTTCTCAAGATGCTTATGATTTTCTGTGGTTTTCGAGAACGTTCTCGCTCTTGTTACCAAATGACCAAAACTTCTCTGTCAAATTGTGCACAATCTCGATATACAGCTCTAAAATACTTCAAAATTGAAATACTCTGGTCCCATGCCCAAAACTCCAACAACAATTAAGCTCCCTCTCTCTTTTTGTTTGTGGCTATGTTAGAAATTTATTTCTTTATAAAACTCATAAAATCATCTCCCTTCTCCTCGGGCCCAATTCCTCAGATATCCAACATTTCCCCAACTGCCCCATCTCTCTATTGCCTTCAATTAGGTATCCTTCAGAATTTGCAGAGGTGATCACTGTCTTTTCTTGACATGACAGGTTCATTTGTGTGAGGTCACCTCTCCCTTTTGACAACCCGACTTCATGAAATGTCTTCTGGGTTATTTTAATTGGTTTTGTATTTCATTACTTTTAATTATGACTTCTTTTAAATACCAAATTGATATTTATATTCAATTCCGTTTTTAATTATATATCTTATATTATATGTTATGTTATATATGTGCCTTTAATTATATTTCTTGCTCCTTTTGTGACATATTTAGTATTTTGATATTTCTTAATTCTTTAAAATTCTATTAATACAGTATATTATTATTATACTTAATAATTACCATATTTAGTATAATATTATTTTATATTGCTTATTTAGTTAATATAATTCATAATATTAAAGTTATTTTTTATTTTGAATAATATTTTGTATTTACTTTTATTCATGATAATATGTTAATGATAGTTTAAATAGCAAATAATTCATCTCAATTTATACATTATATTTTTTCTGAGTTTGGTGAGTTTGGTATTTACTCTGTATGTCAATAATTCATTCAATAAACTTTCCATAATTAGCTAACACTTATACTAGTGCAGTGCATGTGATGCATGCATATGTAGCTATCATATGCATGCTGATATTCACATTCTGTTTGTAATTGTAGGCATGTCATTACAATTTTAGTGGTTCCAAGTCTCTTGAAGGGTTTATTGCATATAATCCATAAGTTCAAATGCTACAGACCACTAAAACCATGTTCTTGAAACTACTACTATGGACCTAGATCAAAATCAATTTATAAATTTGAGATGAGAGTGACATAAACACAAGTTATATGGGTTACAACCCCCTCAAAATCAAATTGTATCGTCATACCAAATGATGACGCTGATCTAGAAGGGAGCACTAGTATATGTAGTGCAATATCATTAGATGGAGATGTTGGTTTCAATATTGGTTAGCGAAGAAACACCTAAAATTCAAGAACTACCACCTGAAGTTCAAAAAATGATTCAAAAACAAAAAAATGTGTTCCAAGATCTTATTATGAAGATGCCTCATGAAAGAGAAACCAAGCACATAATTGAGGTCAAATCAGGTTCAAACAATGTCAATATCAAGCCGCATAGATATCCACATCATCAAAAAACTGAAATCGAAAGATTAGTTCAAGACCTTTTGAAGTGTGGAATCATCTCAAAGAGTAGAAGCCCTTATGCTGCTCCATGGTTCTGGTCTGCAAGAAGGATGGATCGTTTAGAATGTGTGTAGATTATCGATGATTGAACAAGGTAACAATTAAGAACAAGTTTATGATCCCCTTTATAGATGAAATGATAGATGAACTCCATGGAGCCAAATATTTTTCAATATTGGACTTGAGATCGTGATAGTAACAAATCAAAATAAGGTTAGAAGACATAGCAAAGACTTCTTTTCGAACACATGAAGGTCATTATGAATTTAAGTTTATACCCTTCAGATTAACTAATGTTTCAACAACTTTCCAAGCCACCATCAATGAGGTATTTTGTTTGTATATAAGGAAGTTTGTGTTAGTGTTATTTGATGATATTCTAATATATAGTAAACCCTGGAAGGAGCATCTACAACATCTGGAGCAAGTTCTCTCTATATTAGAAGAAAACCAGTTCTATCCAAATATGTCTAAGTGCACCTTTGGGAAAGAAGAGGTAGAGTACCTAGAACACATAATATCCAAGGAAGGAGTAAAATTAGATCATATTAAGATCAAGGCTATAAAATAATGGCCCAAACTAGTTAACATTTCCAAATGAAGAGGATTCTAAGCACTGACTAGGTACTATCGAAGGTTTATTAAAAACTATGCCCATGTAACAATACCCCTGATGAACCTTCTAAACGAGAACTCATTTCGATGGGACGATGAAGCAGAAAAGTGTTTTGAAGACAAAGGAAATTATGTCTAATGCACCTGTATTGAAAACTCCAGAATTTTCAAAACCATTTATAATTGAATGTGATGCTTCATGATTTGGTATAGGAGCAATATTAATGTAGGATGATCACCCAATCACATTTAAAAGCAATAAGCTCAATAAGCGAGGACGTCTCAAGTCTGTATACAACAAGGAAATGCTCACCATTATGCATGCATTACCCAAGTGGAGACAATATCTATTGGGAAGTAAATTCTTAATATGAACAAACCATAATTGTCTTCAGCACCTCTGTAATGCCCTACTTGATCTTGTCATGCTAATTTTGATTAGTGATTAATCTGAAAATATTGATTTATAATTATCAAGTAATATTGGCATATACCTAAACTTGTGAATCTGTAATTTTATTTTAATAATACGACTTTTTATTATTTGTTATTATTAATTATTAATCAATTCCCAAGGTGTCTTATCAATTTGTCTTTTGGATAAGATATGATCTTCTCCAAATTATTTCTGAATTAAATATCCATATTTCAATTCCCAAGGTGTCTTCTCAAATTTACTTTTGGATAAGATATGGTCTTCTCCAATTTATTTATAAATTAAATATCAATATTACAATTCCCAAGGTTTTCCAAGTTGTCTTCTCCATTTTAATTCTGAATTCAATATTAATATTTCCATTCCCAATGTGTCTTTTCAAATTTATTTTGGGATAATATATGGAAAAGAAAGTCAAGGTCATTAAATTAGAAGGATGTGGGTGTATTCATGGCATTAATGGTAGGTGGTTGAGGGGGATGAGAGGAAGATACATAAAGGGAATGAGGATGAGAGGAGAGGGGGGGGATACTTGGTCTTATTTTTGGTATTTGAGGAAATAATTTGAGGGCTAGGAAACTTGTAGAGGTTCCCTGGGCTTGGAAGTAGAGAATTGAGGATATTGATTTTGGTTGTAAACTTTACTTTTATTTTGGACACACTATGGTAGCTATTGTTGGACTTGGGCTCGGAGGGCTGGGGAACTTGTGGAGATTTCTTGGGCTAGGAAGTCAGATATACATTCCTAGTTGGCAAGGTAGTAAATTCAGTCAGTTAGTCCCAACAAGAACACCCTAACTAAGTCATCGAATTAGGTATTCTTATGTTTGTTATTTAATTAATGTAAATCACTACAAATCAAATTCCTTCCATATTTAATACACTAAAAATCAAATTTTATGCTACTGCCAAATAATTGTTATGTTATAAGTCTAATATTTTTCTTGTTGTGATTATGTTAGAGGTTAAATTTAATTTAGTTAGAGTACCCTAGGTTGGGTCCTCATGTGTGGTATTAGAGCTCCTGATTCAAAATTTGGACCCTAAAACCCACCAAAAGCGCCTTTAACCTACCAATAAGATTTCTACAATAAGAGAAACAAAATATTATATAAAAGATATAACTATCATTTTCTTTAAAAAAAAATTTGTAACGGTATTATTTTATAAACCATACGAAATTTTATAACCCAACATTTGATGCTACTTCAACCAGATTGCGGAAATTGGCATACATAGTAATTAGGGTATTACCCCGAGATACATCTAGGAATTTCAATCAAGTCTGAATGATGTAGGCATGGGCATGGACCAATTTTCCTTGTGGGAATGCCTTTTTCCTTAACACACTCATGTAAGAAAGAAACATATGTGAAATCATCCATATTATCATCCAAATTAGCACTCAATTTGTTTTTTTAAAGATTCCCTATTTACACACATTTATTACATCCCCACTGGATTTATAGGGTCCATTAACTATGGGGTCCTTGACTTTTCCCTTGAGAGCGAGAGCGATAGTTGTAAGCTCAAATTTATCTAAAGTTGCTGTCTCAAATTTTGACTTTGGATCTAATTTGTCAGAATGGACAGTCTTTTTCAAAACGCTAATTGAAGAGTGGTGGTTTATTGATTATTGGTGGTATTTGGGATTGGCGGGATCATTTTGAATTCACTGATTGCAGTGAATTTGACCCCTCATTGACAATCCTCTTCTCATAGGACACTTTCTTAGTGTACTCGCTTAGTACCTCTTCTCACTTCCTCCTCCCGCAATCTAGACTCCACGGGTTTTCATTTATGGCTCTCTCTCGAAGTCGACTGTCCTTCTGATTTTGCATTAATCCCACATTTTCTTGGGGATCTTGGAGTTCTACTTTCATCTCCTTCTGTACCTCTCGTTCGACACCTAGCAGATTGATCCTATCTAATCGTTAGAAACCCATTTCCATTTACCCCTGTTTGATTTCTGTATTGTTTTCCTCGATCATCGACACATGTCTTCCATGTGGCTTCCATCCTCCTCGAACCCCGAGGTCCTCATTTCCATCACCGTAGAAGTTGAAAGTCAGGGAGTTCTTGAATTGCCGATAGGCGTACCATATGTTTTTGATACTGATATTCCTGATGTATATGAGAATGGCGCACGTGGTATTTCCACTAGATAAAAAGGGGGTTGACAAACATTGCAAAGCTCTGAAAGCGACTCTCATTCCAAAACCCTTAGCGTTGTGGCCTAAGTCATTATGGGACAATATTGCGAGACTAAAATTACATGCATTGCTCGGCCGTTGGAAATTCATTTACCTCACTGGTGAACAAATCAAGAACTGGATGACTACATTCTCGGTTCACAAGATTGGATACCGTCCAAGGATTAGTATGCTACATAATAGTTGGGTATGTTTTCCTTTCTCAACCCTAAAGACATTGATCTCATACTCGCATTGCCTTGGGTTAAGGGTTGGGGGTTTCTGCTATTGCAACATTGGTAGGCTGGATTCAACCTAAAAACAAAATCTCCTTGGCGTAATATTTTATGGGCCAATATATTGGGATTACCCTTTGAGCTCTGGAATCGATTGACAATTATTGACACTGCAAATTCCATTGGTAATTTATATTTTTGGGATGAGGGTTGTATAGGACAGATGGATAAGAAGATTTCCTGGGTGTTCGTTGAGGTAGATTTTGGCAGAGATTTATTATCAAATCTAGAATTGACTTGGGACTCCTTCTCCCTCAGTCTCTGTATTGATTTTGGGGTATTCCATATTAATGTCTTTCTTGTCATTTGACGAGTCATCTCCTTCACTCTTGTACGGCTAGTAGAACGACTGACAGAAAATGCTCTTGGAGGCACACTCACGACAATCTGATCGAGGTTCGGGATGGTCATACAGTTACTAAACAACCTATGTTGAATCCAGATATTTATCCATCCTTCTCTCCTCTTTTATCCTCTCATGGCCCCAACTTTACATCTTCACCTTCTCCTACATATTCCCCTTCGATTTCACCTATTAATTCAGATGGTGTCACTGTACCCTATCTTCCCTCCAGTCCAAATCCTAATCTAGTTCCCACTTCACCCCCTATGGACTCTCCTCTTCTTGGGCCATTTGCCCCTCCTTCTCTGAAGCTCCAGTTCATTTTTGCATCACTTACATCCCCCATTTCCTCAGACCGCGATTTGGAGGCATTATCAATCTTTGATTATGTTAGTATGGAACCACTGTCCATGAAGAAATCCTTTTTTCATCTTAGGGAGTGGCTAGATAAAGGAACCTTTTCTTTAACTCCTATGGCTACTTCCTCTTCTTCAACCCATTTGGCTACTTCCTATATATCCCATAAGAACAAAACTGTTAAATTCAAGAAGATTTATTCCTGTCTCTATCCAGTCGCACTTCTGAATGGCTCTGTCCCATAATCTTCTCTCTCTCGGGTCCTTAGAGCGGACGAACCCCTTCCTCTAATCCCCTAATGATCATTCTATCCTACAATATTAGGGGACTAGGAGCTGAGCATACATCTCACTCATTGAAAGGCATCATACACAGACATCAACCATACTTGATACTTCTACAAGAAACTATGATCTCCAGGGAGAGATCATGGGAAATACTTCTCAACATTTTCCCAGGGTGGCTTGTCAGTGCCACCAGTTCTTGTGGACTCTCTGGTGGTTTATTAGTGTCTTAGAAGCCATTTAGTTTTAAGATTATGATTTAAATGACACCGACAGGTATTTTATTAACTGGACACTCCCAGGGATCAACTTCTCATATCCGGATTAACAACTGTTATGAGGCCTATTCTGGTAGGCACATTTTCTGGGACAGGGTTTTGGAAACTTGTTTACTAGACACACCTTCTCTTATTATGCCTGGCGATCTTAATTTGATAGTTGATAATAATGAAATATGGGGACATAAGGTGAAGTCTGATTCCATGGATATTTACTTCAAAGCACTCTTTTATGCGCTACCCCTCCGAGATATTATTCTATCCAAGCTCGTCCCTACCTGGTGTAATGGACATACTGGGATCATATACATATCTACACACTTGGACATATTTCTGGTTAAAGATAATCCAATCTCTGAATTGGCAGATCTCCACTCTTCAGTTATTTCTTCATTTTAATCGGACCATCTACCTATTATTCTATCATGGACAAGGGATACTGACTGTGAGCATATCCTTTTAAATTCAACCATATGTGGTTGACACACAAGGACTTTATTGATATTGTACACAAGGTTTGGAATGGACCATTTTCTATGCTGTGCCCTATGGATCATCTGAGTAATAAACTGTATTGTCTTAAGCATGAGGTTCGCAAATGGGTTAAAGAGAAAAGAGTTTCTAATTCTCGCAAATTGGAAGGCAACGAAGCCTCTTTTGGGTATCTTTTTGATCTGGATGACCCTGTATTTACCTCTGAAGTGCACAAAAATCAGATGGTGGAATTGGAACCTCAAAAAAGAGATTTATACATGGCACAAGATATGGCTTGGAGGTTAAAAATTCAGGAAATTTGTGTTGAAGCTGGAGACAAGTACTCAATTTTTTTCATAGATTTACATCTATGAGGCGGAAGGAAAACAATATTTGAAGCATTATTGGAGAAGGGGTTTTTGTTTTCACTTTTTAATATGATATTGAACATGCCACTTATCATCATTTCAAGCTCTTTTCTCTAAAAAAGAACTTTCTTTTAGAGATCAAATGAACTTTATCAATCATATGCCCTTGATGCTACATGAGTTTGAGAATGACATTATGGGAAGGCCTGTTACGATTGAGGAATTAAATTCTGTTCTCCATGCTTGCGCCAAGGAAAAAAGTCCGGGCTAGATGGTTGGGGGGTTGAACTTATGTCATAGGATGTTCTGAATGTTGTGGAATAGTACCAGATTAAGGGTTGTGTTTTGGGTGCCATTAATGCCAATTTCATAGCATTAATACCAAAAAAGAAGTGCCCAGAGTCCTTTTTCAATTTTCGTCCCATTTCCCTCTATAACTCTGTCTATAAGTTGATTTCTAAGCTCATTGTAGTCAGGTTTAAATCTCTACTTACTGATCATATATCACCGGAGTAGTTTGGTTTCATAGAGGGGCATTAGATTCAAGACGCGGTGGATATTGCACATGAAGTCTTATATTCTATTAAAGTTAAGATATATAATGCTTTCCATATGAAGGTTGACATTACCAAGGCTTTTGACAACGTTCACTGGGAATTTATTAGACCGATTCTTTATAAAATTGGTCTCAATATATGCAATGCTAATTGGATTTTGGCTTGTGCATCTTCCGCCAATTTTACAGTGATTATAAATGGTCTCCCTACTGCATTTTTTAAAGCACATCGGGGATTAAGGCAAGGATGCGATTTATCCCCAATATTGTTTATTCTTATCATGGAAACTCTCAGTAGGAAAATCATGGATTTCAGGGACAAAGGCTTGATCATGGGCATCAATATGACTAGACAGATCAATGTTACCCATTTGGTTTTTGCTGATGATCTCCTTCTTGATGGAGAGTCTTATATCACTGAATGATCACGATTTCATCATATATTATCTTCTTTTGGATCTGCTTCTGGTCTCATCAAGAATTCTCATAAATATGAAGTGATTTCTACAAAAGTGACTAGGGGTGAGATCAATGCGATTTGTGGCCTATTTGGGATATCTGCTCGGATTGTGGACTCAGGGTTCCATTATTTGGGTTTCCAAATAAAGCCGAATCTGTATAAAATCACTGATTGGAGTTGGATCATAGAAAAAATCGATCTCAAATTAAAACATTAGACTTTCAGGTGGCTCTCCACTAGGGGTAGGTTCATCCTAATCAAAGTTTTCCTTCAGTCTTTATCTATATATTGGATGCATCTCTATATGCTACTAATGGATATCATACATAAAATTGATGCAATTCTAGCTAGATTTCTTTGGTCCGGTAAATAGCCCTCATGCAAGATTCATCTCGCTAGATTATCTCTTTTAGCCAAAGCTGTTGATCAAGGGAGGTGGGGGATCTTGGATGCTCTATCTTTTAATAGGGCTATCATATGCAAAAGTCTATGGAGAGGGCTGTCGTTTAGGGGTATATGGTCTGAGATCATCAGAGGTAAATATTTGGACTATCAAGATTATGAAGTATGCATTAAAGGTGGTGCAAAAATCCCCCTCTCATCCTCATACATCTCGCATAGTATGATGAGACAAAGACATTGGCTAGTTGTGGGGCTTTGCTGGGAGGTTGGTTAGATTGGACACTGCCAGCGGTTTCCAAGGGGTACATATGTTATCTATCTTTCTCCTTCAACACTTTCACGAGAAAGGTATTTTTATTTTATCCCATATTGCTTCTTTTCAAGCTCATTCTCCTTATTTACAAACTTGGCTTTGGGTAGAATACATTGATCTGTCTCGTCACTTGGCTACAGAGTGGAATCTCTAGATTAGACAGATTGAGGTTGCAGGTATTTTTATCTCAGATGAGATAGATAAGATGAGATGGGTTGGACAAGTTCATAAGAACCAAATTGCGACCAACGACATTTACAAATCCATTTCCATCCCAACTAATTCTGTAGAGGAATACTCCCGGTATCACAAATCTTGGAAATGGATTTTCCCTTTGAAGCTCAAATGTTTCAGATGCTTGGCCTTGAATGATAAAATACTCACTTGGAATAATAACTCGCATAGGTTTCATTGGACCAAGTATCTATATGTTGTGAAAGTAAAATTCTAAAGTTGTTGATCATCTCTTTTTGAACTGCTCGAAAACCACAAAAATTTGGAATTCGGTCCTTAATGTGTTAGAGATTGACGAGGATTGAATACATATTTCACTGATGGCATGTTTTAAACATTGGTTTCTGTCACAACAATTGTTTGGTTCTCTGCCTTTCTTCATCATTTGGGGCAGATGGTGCTGCAGGAATCTTAAGATTTTTGAAGACAAACAGATTGATATAAGATACTCTGTCATGGGGATTATGTCTTATTTATCTGAGACAAGACCTATGAACCATGTTTAAAAAAATCAACAGGTCATTTTGTAGGACATCTGGAATGAGTATCCGGTGGGTTTCTTTGATGGGGCTTGTAAAAATGGACAAGTATTATCACTTTTGGTGGGAGGGTGGTACCAGTTCCAAAGGGCGGAAATCATCACATTATGGGGGTTGTTATTTACTGCTAGCTAGCTCAACATCAACACTCTACAATTTTTTGGGGATTATAAAGGATGCATAGATTGGATGAATGGATTGTCATGTTTCCAACCTCCCCTATTGGCCTATTGGATGAAGCGCATCTGTATTCTGATTAGATCATTCCAGCACGTTGATTTTAATCATATATACATGGAGCAAAATATCAATGCTGACTTATTCTCTAAAAGAGGCATTTCAACATCTCCTGGGGTCATACACTATGTTGCATTCAATTGAGATTCCAGATCTGCTTCTGACACCATTCCTACTTCATAAATAAGACTATTATTAGATATTTGCTCTATTTCCATTTTTGTCTTTTTGTAACTATGCATACACTGAACAATAGATGAACATATAGTGGGATATAGTACTTTAGATACAAACCTTAGTCAATTTCTTTTTGGATTTTTTTGTTAAGATTGGATATGTATTATGAGATAGAACTATGTAATTGTACTTTCTTTACGTAATACCAAAGAAGCATAAAAAATCATTCTCATTTCTCAGCGTTGGCGAAAGGGTCATTGATATGTTGTTGCCATAGCAAGCACTATCCCTAGAGCTATACCCTGCATGTTGAAAGAAACCAAGTACAATCCATCAAACGATTGTTGGCTCATAATATGGGTGTCGAATTCCCAACACGGTTATAGTTCTATCTTTGTGTCACCGGAGACGAACTTTCAAAGTTCTAAGAGTGAAGAAAGTGATTTTTTCACTTTGCATTTGTCAAGTGAAGAGAACAAAAGTTCAATGGGGAATCTAGTAATTACATGTGGAGGCAACATTTTCATGTGAAAAAAAAGAAGAATACAAGGTTGAGCAGAGGAAAGACCTGGAAAAAAAATTGGGCGATTACATTAGCTTTCCCTTTGATAAACGCTTTACAAGAGGAAACATGGGAGCTTCCAACATTTAGGTTTTTCTTCCAACGGAAATGTTCACCTGTTTTCTATTTGTAATGCAATCATATTTCTTACTAGTTTCTTCCATATAGAGTATTATTTTTGAAAAAAAATGAAACCTAGGAATACTAGACTGTATTTTGGTAGTTTTTGTTTAACATTTCATTTTTTCGTCCACTCTGATTTTCCCCCTTCATCAAAATTTCAATTTTAAATACATTCCCATTGAACCCCTTGTTACTCGTAATTTGTACAAATTATTGTCAGACCAGGAGGTAACTCCTCAAAACAATTCATGATATTCATTTAGGTTGGTCTTTATTATATACATGAGGGAGATACTGTTCATTTCATCTTCCGGTGACTCTTCATATTTTCTATTATTTATCTACACCAATTTCAGTTATTCACCCAATCCTGATGATTAGGTGTCAACATTCTCCCCCCTTAATATGAAGGGATGTTGGTGAGTCCAAGCATCATTTTGAATATTTCAAGCTTTTCTCTTCCAAGCGCTTTGGTGAAGATGTCTGCAATTTGCTCATTAGTGGAACAATGGCAGAGATGGATTGTTTTGGCCTTAACATGATGTCAAATTAGATGATATTTAGTATTGATGTGTTTCGTTCGATCATGGAACTTTGGGTTTTTTGTCAACTTTATTGCCGAGGTATTGTCAATCATGAGTGGAGTCGATTGTACTTGTTTTACCTGCAAATATTCAAGAATTTTCCTAATCCACACAATTTCTTTTGTTGCCTCAGCTGTTGCCAAATATTTTTCCTCTGTTGTGGAATCTACT
>APFE031624258.1:0-20954 GCA_000404065.3 Pinus taeda
AATTATTTTATTTTCCTAAGTTTAGACTTAGGGTCCCTTTAAAAATAATTAATTATTTTAATAAAACTGTTTCTGGGTGGAATTTCCCAAAACACTTGCTGGGTTCTTTGGAATACATGTGCCTAAGCCTCCCTGCAAAATTTGAGACTATAGCAAATCTGGCGCTACTAGAAATCAACAACTAGGAGTAGCGACGGAGAGCCTAGTGCTTGACATTGTTATTCTTATCTTTCATATGATGTATGTGACTATCATTTTCTGTTAATGAGTTTACTGTTGGTCTGCATCTGAGTTAGTGTTAGAGCACTGAAACCCTTGGGTTTGGGCCCAACCCATTGGCTTTAGTCCTTCTCTTGTATTTTGCAGTTGTGTCTGCAGCTCCCTCTCCCGTAACCCTCCCGTCCCATCCCTCTGCTCTCTCTCCCGTCCCGTCCCATCCCTCTGCTCTCTCCTGCAGCCCGCAATGCCCTTTCCCCTTTCCCGTATCCTTCCCTACTCTCCCGTAGACTGTTGGCTCCCACAGCCTGCATCTTTCTCGTAAGCCTCCCGCAACCCTCCTGTAGCCACAGTCAGTGTGTAACCCGCAACCCGCTGGTAGTCTCATCCACAGCTCCGTCCTGTTGTCCATCCGTAGTCCCATCAATAGCCCACAGCCTGTCCGCAGTCTCGTCCACAGCCCCGTCCGCAGTCTCGTCCACAATCTTTGACGACTTTTGGTGAATTCAATTCGGATACTTGTACTGGGTGAAGCGAGGTGCCATCATAGGGTGCAGACAGTTAAAAGATTACCACCATGACAGAGCAACAACACAACAAGGACCCCAAGGAAGCCGAAACTATAGATTTCAACAACAGAGGTCCGCTGAAGTACTTACAACAGTGCCACAATAAAGATGAGAATGTATACAACCCCACCGATATTGCATTAGAAACAGATTTTGCTTTCTGGACATCGCAAATTAAACAAATTATGAGGAAAATGGAACACCTAGAGGCAGAAAATTGTGGACTGCAAGCCGACATCGGCACTTTATCAAACAGAGTTCTATCGGTAGAGGAAGACAATGCATTTATCAGAAAAAACACTGCAGGAATACCAAGAACAAAGTGCGGGGCAGAATTCTGACAAAACCTTACAGGCAGAGATTAGAGATCTTAAAAGTAAACAGGGGGAAATCAAGTCCCAACAAATGTCCCTTAAACGGGAAACGGATTCGCATATCAGCACATGGGCAGAGGTGGTCAAACGAAAGGACAAGGCTCCTCCACTCACAGTGGTGGAGGAACTAGTGCAGGCAAAGCTCGTGGAGGAAAGAACCCAAAGAGCAAGAGAACTAAATCTTAAAGTAAGAGGACTCCCTACACCTCCCCCCCATGCAGACCCAATGGAATTGGAGAACAGATTTCTATGCGACACTCTTGACATACCAAACATAACCTTGGACAAAGCTTGGATCAAGCAGGACTCTACCCTCTTCCTCAGATTCTGTGACTCGGATAGACTTCGGGTACTCCGAGCCAAGCGAAAGCTATTTTCTCTTCTGAATAAAGTGTTTTTGGATGAAGACCTCACAAGAGCTCAAGTAGTTGAACTGAAACAAGCCAGGGAATAGGTTGACAGGCAGGGAAATGGGCAAGTGATTAGAAATCTTCGGGCAGTTATTTGGGATACCTTCCCCCTGGGATGGGTATCCCACTCAGGTAACTCCAAATGATGGGCCCGAGCGGAGAGGAGACGGGGCACGGATCTCTCGATTCACTGTTGGAATGGAAATGGCTCCTTCTGGTCCTCACCAGGCCTACTTTATGAAGCCCTTAGCTTAGCAGACATCCTCCTAGTTACCGAGACTCACGCGAGCCCAGTTCGACCTCTCCCCGACATTGCAAGATACCAGTGGACTGCAGTTTGCAGACAAGAGGCACGAAGTTCAGGAGGTGTCAGGGGATTAGGGGGTGTTGCTTGCCTCGTCCATGATAGCCTCAGGAGCAGAGTATCAGTAGTCGCAACCGATGAGTATGCCAGATTCATGTGGATTCAGGTCTGAGCCAGAACATCATTGCTGAGAGACATTTATGTCGCAGTCTGTTACTTCCCACCTATCTTGTCCTCCTACGCTATTCACAATAGCTCAGACGGAGACCCTTTAATAGACCTGTACTCTGACATCACCAGGTTTTCAGCAGTAGGGGACGTCATTCTCATGGGGGACTTCAATGCCCGGACCAAAGACCTCCAGATCCTTATGCACGACAGGACAAAGGATATATTTTGCACTTGGGGGATTGAACCGATCACGATCGGCATGCACTACCACACCCTATGGGAGATATCTACTACAGTTGGGAGAATCTCATGAGCTGGTAATTCTGAATGGCCTACCATGTTTCCCATCCTCACATTTCTTTACCTGCAGACCATTTGGAGGTGGGGCAAGTGTGGTTGACTATGCTATTGCAAACCCAAATCTCCTCCCTTACATAAAAAATTTCTCAATCACCCCCATCCCTCTCGCAGATCACGCACTCCTCTCACTCTCACTACAGTTTGACTTCCCAAATCCATCCCCTACTCTTCCCCGCATCCCTCCCGGAACCACCTTTCGATTTGAGGAGGGTGACCCTGACCTCTTCTCCTCTATCCTTAGACAGACACTCCCATCGAAGTCCCAGTTCACCTCTCTCAGCTCCGCCAAGGACAAATATCAGTGTCTCATATGCAATCTGGAAAGCTGTGCCCCAATCCTTCCCCTTCTCTACTCGTTCCGCCACCACCTCCTGCAAACCAGGAAACTGCCCTATGAACAACTGGTATGACTAGGAATGCAAGTCTATGCATCAGGACCTCTGACACGCCTTCGGGAACTCTTTACCAACATACCCAGACCTCTGTTCAGCTTATTGTCGCCTCCTTCGCTACAAGAAGCGCCTTTTCATTGCCCATAGGAGACAAGTTCTTTCTACTCTCCTCCTTCCCTCCCCAAAAGATTTTTGGGGGACCATCCTCTCCCAGTGCTCACCTACCCCAATCGAACTTGATCCTACCTCAATGTTCTCTCACACCTCCCAGCTGTATGACATCCTTGGGCAGCCTCTGATACAGGGTACTTCCCCCCACTTCCTGCCACCTTTTCTCCGACAAAGATATCAGAGAGACAATATGGACAATGAATAGCAGCAGGGCAGCAGATGAAGGAGGCTTCCGGGCAGAATTTTTCAAGCATGGACCTCGCCCCCTAGTAGGATATCTGGTGTACCTTTTCAACTAGGTGGTTCGTGATGGATTTCCGGATAGTTGGTCACACCACATTATCTACCTGATCCACAAGTCAGGGCCTACTTCTGACCCCAACAACTACAGGACAATCATGGTTGGGCACACATTCTCCAAGTTATATGCCATAACACTCCGTAAGAAACTCTCCCATTTCCTTGAGCAAAGACAACTCAGGGCCAAGGGCCAAGCAGGATTCTGCCTAGGCCACTAGATGATCGATCACATCCTTACTCTTCGTGCGGTGATCGAGGAGGCTAGGCATCGATCCTCTAAAGTGTACTGCTGCTTTGTAGACTTCCAGAAGGCCTTTGACTCAGTCCCAAGGGAAGATCTTTTCCAGAGGCTAAGAGAGATTGGTATTTCCTCGACTCTCCTAAATGCTATCATGCGCCTCTATGAGGCCGTCCTTGGTCGTCTCCGTACAGTCGGAGGAATGTCGGATTTCATCCGAAGCACCATTGGAGTCAAGCAAGGATGCTCCCTTTCTCCTACTTTATTCGGGATCTATATCGATGAGCTTGAGTCCTTCCTCTGGGAGCATATCCAGGATACAGATGGATGTCTTCTTCACTAGGTCCTAATTTCCATCGTTCTCTTTGCAGACGATATTGCCCTCATTGCCTCCTCCCATGAAGGCCTTCAGAGATAGCTGGATGTGCTCACAGCCGTTTGTGACTGGAGGCATCTAACTATAAAGTTGGGCAAAACCAAATTGATTATCTTCAATGGAGTCAAGAAAACCTCTGATTTCCACTTCCTTTTTAAAGGAGAAGAGATTGAGATTGTCAACACCTATACATATTTGGGAGCTCAGTTTTCAGGGCCTTGCTTCAACCTTGGATCAACAAAGGGTATGGCTCCCTAGCCCTTCTGGAGAGGCAGTGTTTCCGGCACCATTTCTAGGACATCTTGTCCAAAATGAGCATCATGGACACCTTGATTGACCCCACAGTGCTTTGTGGCTCAGAGATTTGGGGTCCCTCTCTCCTAGAGTCAGATTGGGCTTTAGTGGAGCGAGTCCAAACCCTCCTTTTGCGTTGTTTCATTAGGTGCAAGCAGAGAGTTCCCCAACACATCATTCTAGCTGAGTTCGGGGCTCAACCTTTCCACCTAGAGGTGATATTCAGGTTAATGTCACTCTTGCACAAACTCCGTGGCCTGGCAGACGCGAGGAAGGGTCGTGACAGATACCCATATTTAGCATATTGCTCCTCAGAGAACATCGCCCATATACAAACAGGCCGATCCAAATGTTGGTACACCGATGTGACAGAGATTCTGGAGGCTTCAGGAATCCAGATTGACCATCTCCATCCTTTTTAGTACTCTCTGAATGCTCCAGGCCACCTCCTTCCCAAGCAGCAAGAGCTGAATAAAATCATTAAGGAAGATATTTACATACGATGCATTCAGACTACATGGACCAATCATCCCAATGGGTTGCGCCCTAAAATGGCCTTCTACGCAGAGCATTGCCTGGAGATTAGGGATGGGCTCATCATCAGACCACAGTACACGTTCCAACATTGGATGCATGCCCTTAGAATCCCCCTCGGGCAGCTCAGAGTTGGGTCTCACAGACTCTGGGTGGAGACAGATCACCACATCGATAGGGCAGATAGGATTTGCCAACTCTGTCACTTATAGGAGATAGAGACAGAGACACATTTCATCTTCGGATGCCCTGTGTACTATGAGATCCAAGGCCGTTTCCATTGTCTCTTTAGGTCCTCTCAGTCCCTGTCGAGCTTCCTCAGATATGTTGACCCGAGATGCCTAACACTTTATCTCCAGGAGGCCTTCAGATTTCGGGCCCGTTTTCTTCAGCCCCCCACCAGATCGGACACCACACAGAAGATCACAGACTTCTTTAGAGCACTACCCTCAGCGCGGGGCACCAAAAGAACCATAGACTGACTCATAGACACTGAGACTAGATTAGTGCGGTCCTGGGGGGGCCGACCCACCAGACTGCACCAGTGCTCTAGGATTGGTTCCACCCCTGGGAGGCGCCATAGAACTTCCAGGCGACATCAACGATAGCCCAGTATGCCCAAAAGACAACAGACTTTGACGAGCTTACCTCAGTTTTCTTCTCTCGACCTCGGATGTTAGGAGTAGGGGCTAGACAGGAGATCCTTCCCCCCTTCTTCTTCTTCTTCTTCTTCTTCTCCTTCTCTGCTTCATCACAGTGCTTTGTTCTGAAGCTGCGAGCTTCTTGCTTCTTGATTTACATTTTAGATATATTTCTTGCTTTTTAAAAGAAATGTTAAAGGGGACCGTTTGGTCCACTGATTTGCATGATGTAATCATTGTAACCAACAGTCCCGTTGACCTACTATGGTCATTTGTTGGACATTAATAAATTATCTTATGTTATCTTATCTCTCTTGTTCTTGTTTCAAAGCATTGCAATTCTTTCCTCGTTTTAGCATTAGCAGATGTTATATCATAAAAACATGTAATTGTAGGCTTTCCTAACCTCTCTTGTGGGAGGAGTGATTGGAAATATCCACAATAAGAACTCAGAAATATTTGTTGATGATTTCTTGGAAATTGTTAAGTATTGGATTGAAATCTTTCTAAGTGTTTAATCTCTGCAACTTAGGAGTTAGTAGTATTGGTTTGGCAATTGAAATTATGTTGCAGGATAGAGTATACTTCAATGAACTTTAACTCATCTTTTCCATGTTAATTTACTTTGCTGCAATAATGATCATTTGATGCATGTATTTGACTAGTTGCAGGAGCTGTGTTGATTTGCAGGGGTGGGCACACTTTTCCACATCCACCTAGACATTTCCATCTTCCTTCTAGGAACCTCACCTTGCTTCCAAACTCTGTCTCTGAATCCACTCTGTTAAGGTAAATCAAGGACACTGTGGGCATCAACTTTGGTGCAAAATAGACCTCCACGGGGTACTAGGCTTGGCTAAGGGACTGCCACACCCTTCACTCACCTCCTTATACCTTCATCCACTCTCTTCTACTTTCAAGACACCATTTTTGTCCTCAAAAAGCTCTCATACCCTCCTACTGTAGAAAAACAGGGCCTCTTGTAGCAATACAAGACGTCCTGTAGCAGACCTGTAGTATTGTTTTTTTCAACCAAGTTTGCTCCATACTTTGACTCTGACATAGTTAAGTTGAATAATGGTCCCCACACTGTGATTTGATGATTAGGGAAGACTTTAAGACCACTCCAACCTCATCCTTTCCTCACTATAGCCATCAGATAGCAAAACAAAGTTAGAATTAGTATTTTTCTTCATAAGTATGTTAAAGATTGGATTCATCATTTTCAAGCAAGTGTGAGTAGACCAATGATGCATGCAAGTAGATTATTGATTTGATTAAGTGTGCAAGTAGAGTAGCATGATTTACTTCTGCAAATAGATCAACCTTTTCCTTTCATGCAATTTCAATTAGGATTTACATTTATTGAATGACATTTTCACCTTTGTAGTTAGAATCATGTTCATTTATGCTTTTCACAAGAAGTTTTCACAATAATTAGTTGGAGGAGTGGTCTTTGAACACCTTGATCTGATTTGATGAATGAGGGAGACATGAGTAAACCTAACCTGTTGTGCATGTAGCACTGTCACCTCTAAGTTTGTATGAACTCCGAATTGATAATTTAAATTGAAAAGCCTTTGAGAGTTGCAACACCCTTGGTGCAATATCAGGGCTCATCACTTTTTGGCATCGTTGCTGGGAAGGTGTCTAAGTAGGTGTTGTTTCTACTTAAGAGTTGCTTGTTTTTTTCTATTTTGCATCAGTCTTATTGTTTTGAAAAAAGTGAAAAATTCAAAAGAAACGTGTTCTTCATGGCTCGTGGAGTAGGGGTAACCAAGGGAAATTCTTACCAAAAACCCCCACCCCCTCAACTAGTCAACCTTCATTCTTCCTTGGTGACTGTGAGATTCCCTCTCTCACTACAAGGGAGTTAGAAAACCCTTTAGGTGAGCAACTTGAAATTTTTGAAGAACCTATAGGAGAAGAAGAAGCTATCGCACCTACCCAAACCATGGTTGAAAACAAGCACAATGAACTTTTTCCTATTAGAGAAACCAATGGAGAGGCTAGAATGAGGAATATAAGCCCTATTGCCATTCCACACTTTCATGGCCTAACCTCTGAGGATCCTAACACCTTCATGTTTGAGTTTGTTGTTGTTTGTAGGACCTATGACTATGCCTCTAACAAACAGAAGCTGAAATTGTTTCCATCTACCCTCAAAGATGCAACCTTGCACTAATTTATGAGTTTACCTCGAGACAGCATCACTACCTGGTCCCATATGCAACAAGCCTTCAATGGAAATACAAGGACTATTGTATGACCAAATAAATAAAGGAACAAATCTTTAGGATCACCCTTGGACCTAATGAATCCTTAGAGGACTATGAGGAAATATTCCAACTCAATTATAGAAGGGCCAACTATACACTTGATCACTCAAGCTAGTTCTTCTCCGAGGGGTTAGGGAGGATGTAATGGAAACCCTCAACATATTGTTTGGAGGAGATATCTACTAGTTGCCTTATGATGACATCAAAACTATATTAAGGAATCATTCTAGGGCTGCTAGGAAAAAGGGTAGGTCTAGCCAAGGCTTGGTCAGTTCCTCTCCCTCTACAAAAACCATCAAGCATGAGATAGGAAGTATGTTGGAGGATTTTAAGAGTGAAATATTTCATACTTTTTCCCTGTAAATGGATATTATGGAAATTAAAAGGAAGCAAGAGGAAGGAGTAAGGGAACTAGCCATCTTCTTCCCTAGATGTACTAAGAGACATCCTAGGAATGAGTGCCCACTGAACGTCATAGAATTCTGCTTAGTCTACAAAGAGAATCACGTAACAAATAAATGTCCCTATGCTAGGCCTAAGGGTTGTATACCGAGGAGGGGTATAAGGTGGGTCAGAGTAGTTGTGCTTCATTATCCAAAGGAGACCCCAGGTCCTCATCCATATCAACAAGGAATGCAAGGTGTACATTATCCTCACTACAATCCAAATCAAAATGCACCTTTCGAGCGTTGGTACCTTTCCACTCATCCATCATGGTCCACAACTCCTCCTTGGCCTTATGCTCCTCAATATCCCCCTCAGCTTATCAACCCTCCTTTTTAGCCATATCCACCCCAATCTTCCCAATGGGGCAACCCCTGACCAGGGTGGAGGCCTCAAACAACCCAACCTCCTGCTTTACTGCCTCCACCTCAACCTCAACCAGAGCCTCCTCACTAGAATCCACCTAAGCAACCTCAAATACCTCTCAACCCAAACAAGAAGCAGACACAACAAGTTTACGGTTGGGAGACATCTTATCTTGCTTATGCTATGGAAATCCAAGAGATCAACCTCTAGTCTGGGAAGGTGCTCCTAGATAACCACCCACCTTCTCAACCTAGAGAGATGGAAGAGGAGAAGGAAGAGACTGGAATTCAAGCCAATGCACCTCCTTATCTGGAACGATTGGTCCACCTTAACCAGCACATCCGAGAAGAGGTTGAAATTTTGGGAGAATTGAAGAACTTGTGTGTCAATATACCCCTTCTCTAGGCCATTAAATATGTTCCCAATTACAACAAGCTCATTAAGGAGGAATGTTTCAAAAGGCCTGGGAGAAGAAGAGATACCCCAACCATCAATGTTGTTGGACAACTATCTGATTTGATGCTTGGGAGGGTGATCTCTCAAAAATAATTGGATCTTGGTAGCCTAGTAGTGGATGTGCACATCGATGGTATTATTGTCCCTAATACCTTGATTGATCTTGGGGTTGTAATCAATTTGATGACCAGGGAAACCATGCTGAAGATCCATCTCCAAGGGGCTTTGAGGAAGACCACGACAATGCTACAACTTGCAGACAAATCAACAATAGCTCCTAATGGAGTCATCGAGGATGTCATGGTTTCCATTGACTCTTGGGAATACCCCTTTGATTTCCTGGTCCTCTATGCCAAAAACAAGTTTAATGGTTATCCTTTCATTCTAGGGAGGCCTTGGTTGGCCACTGTTGATGCCTACATTAGTTGTAGTGTTGGGAACATGACTATTAATAATGGACATTTATCAAAACAAATTGTGTTGTATCCTCCTGCTCAACCCTCTATTGAGCATGACCTACCCTTATGGTTAAAGGCTGAGGAAGAGGAGGAATTTTATCAGACAACCCACTACCCAGTCTGCACTCTAGACATTGCCTACATTAGTTGTAGGGTTGGGAACGTGACTATTAATAATGGATATTTATTGAAACAACTTGTGTTGTATCCTCCTGCTCAACCCTCTATTGAGCATGATCTACCCTTATGGTTAAAGGCTAAGGAAGAGGAGGAATTTTATCAGACAACCCCCTACCCAGTTTGCACTCTAGACATTGCCTACATTAATTGTAGGGTTGGTAACATGACTATTAATAATGGACATTTATCGAAACAACTTGTGTTGTATCCTCCTGCTCAACCATCTATTGAGCATGATCTACCCTTATGGTTAAAAGCTGAGGAAGAGGAGGAATTTTATCAGACAACCCCCTACCCAGTCTGCACTCTAGACATTGTTATAGGGGGAGGGAAACTTGATGAAGATGACTTTATTGACCACATCTTACAAAATCAGCCTCCCACATCCATACCAGTTGATGAATTGATGGGAGAATCTAAGAGTAATCCTTGGACTGAATTGTGCTCTGTTGACTCTAGCCCTAAACATGCCAAAATTGTGGAGATTGGCCCATCCAGAACTCTAAATATCAACCCCTCTATTTCTACTGAGAAAGAAGAGCAGTTATGCAGTGTGTTGAGGCAACACCTGGATGCTTTTGCTTGGGATTATAAGGAAATGAAAGGTGTGCATCCCTCAATATGAACTCATCATATTTACATCAAATAGGGATGCAATCTTGTGCGCCAATCCTAGAGAAGGATGAACCCAACTCTTAAGGACATGTGAAATAAGAATTACAAAAGCTACTGGATGCAGGGTTCATATATCCCATTTTCGATAGTGAGTGGGTGTGACCTCTTGTTTTAGTCCCCAAGAAAAATGGTAAGTGGAGGATCTGTGTTGAAAACTGAGAACTTAACAAGGCTACAAGGAAGGACCATTTTCTTTTGCCCTTCATCGACCAAGTCCTAGATGGCCTTGCAGGAAAGAAATTCCCCCCCTTCCTAGATGGATTTAGTGGATACAACCAAATTCAGATCAGCCCTGAAGACCAAGATAAGACCACATTTACATGTCCTTGGGGTACCTTTGCCTATATAGTACTTCCATTCAGTCTGTGTAATGCCCTTGCTACTTTCTAGAGGGCAATGCTAAGTATCTTTGTTGAACTTGTTCATGATAGTGTCGAGATATACATGGATGATTTCACTCCTTATGGATGTGACGTCCATGAAGCTCTTTCTAATCTGTGCAAAGTCTTAAAGAAATGCATTGAAATTAATATTTCATTGAGTCCTGAGAAGTGTGAATTCTTGATGAACGCAGGGTCATCCTTGGCCATTCTATATCCAAGGAAGGGATACAAGTTGACCCAAACAAAATTGACATTATCAAAAGGGTCCCTATCCCTCAAAAACAAACATATGTCAAGAGATTCCTTGGCTTACCTGGGTATTATAGAAGGTTCATTAAAGGCTAGTAAATTGGCTTTACCCTTGTTTGGACTACTGGCTAAAGATTCAGATTTTTGTTGGACAAGCAATTGTCAAGAAGGCTTCGAAGTACTAAAAGACAAACTGACAACTGCACCCATCCTTATAGGTCCCAATTTGGCACTACCTTTCCATATACACACAGATGCATTAGACAAAGCTATAGGGGCAGCCTTAGGACAAGTAGAAGACAAATTGCCTTATGCTATCTATTTCATACGTAAGAACCTTTCTAAAGTTGAGTTGAATTATACAGTCACTGAAAAGGAACTCTTGGTTGTGGTACATTCTTTGAACAAGTTTAGGCATTATATCATTGGTTATTAAACTTTTGTTCGATGTCAATGCTAGGATAATTAGATGGTTGTTATTATTGCAGCAATTTGATTTAACTATTATTGACAAACCACGGAAAGAGAATGTGGTTGCAGATTTCTTTTCAAGACTAACCTTGCCTGTAGAAAAAGAAGAAATGGTGGATGATCGACTTCTAGATGAACATCTCTTTTCCATCTCAGTGCTTTCTCCTTAGTTTGTTGATATAGCTAACTACTTGGCTACTGGGAGGTTCTCTCCCAATCTATTCTCCAAGGAGAAAAGCAAGATTGTTAGGAAAAGTGCCCCATTCACTTGGATTGGGACAAAACCTTTTAGATTAGGCCCGGATAAGATCCTAAGTGTTAGTTTTTGGTAGCATCGGAAGTTCTTTGGCCTTGAAAATTGGTAGAGAAGGTAACGAACATTAGTTCTAAGCAACCCAAAAACCGTTTGGTGAAATTCCACCCGGATTGTATTTTATTAAATAATTAACATTTTTAATGGAGTTCCTAAGTCTAAACTTAGGGCATTAAAATATTAATGGGTATTAATAAAAATATGGGTGAGAATGATCTAGAAGGAGGATCAAGTCCTATGTTGCAGGAAACGTGGGGGGGGGGAGGCCCGTTTCCGGCTAGAAATTGGGACGAAACGCATTTCCACGTTTGGTACGGCCGTGAAACGCGTTTCCGGCCGTACCACCACGTTTCCCGAAATGGAAACGTGGGTGGTACGGCCGGAAACGTGTTTCACGGCCGTACAACCCACGTTTCCAAAAATTCATGTGTTTTTTTTTATTTTTTTTTTGTACACAAAATTACAGTGAGTCCAAGACATGCTTGAAGCCCACTAATGGCTGCCCATACATGAATTCAGCATTATTCTGGCTGGAAAAGATACAGGAGCAAACAAATTTCTGTAATTAACCACTTGCCTCATTTTAAGACTCCAAAGACAAGTTGAATCGAATTTTATTGAGCCATCGCACTGATCTAGTGTACAGTATGTGTAACTAAAAACTGTCCTAAAAGTTCAAAGCAGTGACCTTTTGTAATTTTGTTCATATTTAATATATGTTCTTGCTGTGCACCTTAAACTATTTGCAATATCTGTTCATGTTGTGCACCTTAAACTGTCTGCAAACCAATGACAGTGACATTTTCCAGATTTGTTATCAGCTGTAAACATGAATATACAAATGCTTAGTATAGGGTTCTAGGTCAAGATTTCCCAACAGGGTGCATGTACAACCAATGTTTTTCCTTTTCCATGCATCAGTTGGGTATGTTTCATAGGTAAGGATGTAATTAGATATAATTGCACAATGTATAGGAATCTATCATCATGTCAATACGAATTCTAATTCTATTCCTCAGACCAAAACCTAGTATGGACCATAGGATTGAATGATACTTAGAATTCTTTCCATTAATTAACAAAACATGCTTGTTTACAGTCACTCTATAAGAAATCCAGGTATAAGAATTACTTGGTTTAATCCTAATGAGCAATGATGATGGACAGGTTATGGTGTGGGAATCCCTCTTGTAGCCAAAGGTAGCCTTATAAGAGCTACCAAAAAACTTCCCTTGCCCATTCATGGAACAAATCACAAAACAGTAGCACGAAGGATCTCTAACTTTGAGTTTACTAAATACTCGTACTGCAAAGCAAATGGATCAGAATATGTACAAGAAGACAAAATTTCCAAACAATGGTCAACCCAAGATCAACTTTACTATCCAAATGGCTACAAAGATAACTTCAATTCAATGTTCCATAGAAACATGGAGATGTCGTTCTTGTACAAAATAGTTATGTGATATATACACACTCTTTTTTGTGAACATACTCTATTTTAAGAAGCAAAGCCTATCTAACTTATAATGTATCATTAATGCTTTATGATTGCACACATATATAATAATTTTTAAATATTTTTAATATATATATATATATTCGCGTTTCCCCGTTTCCTCAAATTTGGGGAGGTCGCGTTTCGTATCGCTTCCCGTTTTGGAAACTCGTTTCCGTTTCCCTGTTTCGTGCAACTTAGATCAAGTCATTTTTAATCTTAGCCGTTGATTAAAGACTTAATCTCAGCTGTTGACAACTCAATAGGAAAAGTATAAAATGGAGGCTTGGGGTGCATTTGGAAATACACACAGAGAGATTGAGGAAACCGATTTTTTGAGGTGAGAAGTTCTCAGGAGGAGAATCGATTGGGGATATCTTGCAGCTAAGGGGCAGAGAGAATCTAGGAGAAGGAATTTATGGAAAATATATAACAGAGAGGCGAAGAGAGCTTGCAGAGAGGTAGCACAGTAGCCCAGAGAGTTGACGCAGAAAAGCTACCTGTCATGTAGAATCTAGAACTGTCGAAACAACCGAAACTGTTGGGAATTGTTGAAAATGCCAGGAACTGCTAGAACAACCGGGAGAGCTAACGCAGAAGCAACAGAGTAGCTAGGAGAGTTGACACAGAAATGTTGCTTGTCACACAAAATCCAGAACTGCCAGAATAGACGAAACAATTGGGAACAACCAGAATTGCTGTGAAATGCCGGAAGAGCCGGTAGAGTTGATGTAGAGCTAGCGTAGAAATAGTCAGGGTTAGCCAGTCTTGTGCTGGATCAGTCAGAATTCTGCTGGGTGAAGTGAGGTAAAACTCACTTAGATTTTCCACCAGTTTTTCTCTGTAAAGGATTTCTAGATGAGCATCCTTGATTTGTATTCAGATATTTCTCCTGCATAATAATAAACCCTCAGAACTGCTGCACCGGTTTCCTTGCATTAGGTTTTGCCGGGGACTATTGTGTCCTACAATAAGTGTGCCCTATGTATTTTGTTCTTTGCTCTCTTTTTTGTTTCATGAGATCAAATATTTAATTAGTGTAGGCTGCAGAAGTAATTTGCTTCAGTATTAAGAAGAATAACTTGGTTAATGTATATTAAAAATCAAGTAGGTGAAGTAGATCCATATTTGCTGCATTAGGGGTTCCTTCGAGTCAAGGAATTTTCACATGGTATAGGAGCATTGATTTTGAAATAGGGAAGAGCAGATCCAGTGCTGAGCAGTGAGGGCGAAAGCTACACTTGGTAGCGATTCGAACCCCCTTGAAGAGATTGCGCAGTGCTTGCCGGGAAGCAGATTCAAGGAAATATTTCTCTGAGTGAGACAATAGAGAGGTACAATTTCCAATTCATGAGTTTGTAGAGGCAGAGGAAGTGACATAGAGCCTCAGCGTAGTGCTTAAAGGGCGCAGTTTCTGCCGGGGCAGAAATCCGCTGGAAAAGAACCAAGACACGTAGGAGGGGAATTTTCTCCTCAAAGAAATTTCCACCAAAAAGTTCGAATTTCTCACTTTCTTTCATGACCCTTCTCAAACACATTAATAACATAGTGTTGCTACACAATTTTGTACATTTTTTCCCAAGGAAGAGGACCCCACACTTTCGACTTAGTGACTTAGGGGCCAAATCGACTTTATTTAGCTACTAGTGGAATGTGGTGGCCACCCACATGGGAGTTCAAATTAGCCATTCGATATGCTTGGAGTGAAAGTCAAATGGGTGGATGGAGGGGCCCACATGAGGTTAAGGAGGCCCAAGGAGTTATAAGGAGAGATCACCTCTCATTTTGGTTTCATCTTTGACATTTGCAAACAACTACTCAACTGTTCACTTTGCGGTTTAGCTGAGTCAAACGGCTATTTAGCCACGAGTCTCTCAAGCAGAAGATTCAACCTCTATTTCGGGGGACCATCCATGCCCGCCCTAGAGAGGCTTTTCTACAAGGGTTTTCAGGAGTGTCGGGGTAGTGACATACCATCAGTAACCAGCGCAGAGCAAGGAGTGCGTATTTTTGGGCAACCAGGAAACACGCAGACGGAGATTGACACCAACAAAGATCATACTGCTTGTTCGAGAGTTAGGGAGCTAAGGTAGCAGCATTAGACCAGCAATCTTGATGGGTTTTACAGCCAACTGAGCCAACATTCCAGTGGTTTGAATTGCTGGGCTGAGGGACAGCGTAGAGGCCACTTCGCAGATTTTCATGGAGCTTGGGAGCAGGTGATTTTTGCCAGGAGCTCATATGGGAAGTCATGGGTTGGATAGAAAGGGTGAACTTAGCACTTTGGAGGATTTTTCAGGAGGATTTACAGGCAGTTTTCAGTAGGCCGAGTTTTGTAGCTATAGCTGAGGTGAGGCTCCAAGGGGGTCGAAAATCAGAGGTCCAAACCAGCTAAAATCCCTTCTCGATTTTTCTAGGTTTAGGCCAAGGAGTTTGAGGTTAAAAGCATAAGATGTTTTGGGCAGTATAAGTGCAGTAGCTGGCCAGCCTTCAGCTCAGCCATTTTCCCGCCTAGGTTTGGTCCTACTTGTCCATTGAGACAAGCCCAGGTGCACCATTGTTAAGTCATGGTATGTTCTATGGTTATAATAGTTTACTTCTTTTTCTTATTATATTCCATAGATTAGCAATCGCATGTACATAAAGTAAAGTGCAGATAGAACATTAAACGATCGATAGAAAACAAGCCAAGACAAGAGACACAAGATGCTAGCTAGGGACAAACCCCACAATGTATGGGAAACCCTTTGATCAAATCTTCTTTTATCTTCAATAATTCAGCAGAGAGAAATAGTACAATAAATATGATTTATATCAGCAGTAGCAAACCCTAGATCAGCAGCATCAGCGTTAGTGGCTTCACCATCAAAACTAGGGCAGTTGATATCTCACAAACCAACCGTCGGATCGGTTTGATTCCACCACCAAACGTTGCAGCCTTCAGAGAAGGTTCATATGAACCTACAACGCAGTTTAGAAGAGGAGGTTTGATGGTCCACGCTGGTCAAACTTTGGATCTGCGGTTACAACTTCAGTTTCTATAGCTTCTTTCAAACTAGGGCAGCTGATATCTTGCAAACCGACCGTCGGATCGACTTGATTCCACCACCAAAAGTTGTAGCCTTCAGAGGAGGTTCAAATGAACCTATAGCGCAGTTTAGAAGAGGAGGTTTGATGGTCCACGCTGGTCAAACCTTGGATCTGCAATTGCAGCTTCAGTTTCAGCAGCTTACTTCCACATGTGTGAGAGAGACTCTTTTTTACGCAATAGAGAAGACCCTCTTTTCTGCACAGGAGAAAGAGAGAGATGTGATGAGATGAGCGAGTGCAAATGAAGAAAAGTCCTCTTGTATTTATACACAACTGATGATGTTTGAATAGATGCGACTGTTGGGCTTCTAAGCCTACGTGATTTGTAGGTCGGCTTGATAATAATTCCATAATCAAAATAAATTCATATCTCCATAAATGCTTATCGGAACTGGATGATGTTTAGATCAATCCTACACCTCTCGATAAGAGGAATCTAATAAAAATATTATTAGCTATGAATAAGATGACCCACATGAAGTTTGGCCCTAGTTGCCAATTTAACACTCCCTCTCAACTAGGGAGAACTTCATCTGCAATCTGTCTGTCAGTCGCTACTATTCATCCATCAAATGCACTGCCCTGTACAACTTGACCCTTGCCCTGCTCTACTCTATTCTTCCTGTTTTTCTTTGTCTTGTTCTGCCCTGTACTGATCTGTATTGTTTTGCTCTGCTCTTACATTGTTCTGTTCTGCTTTTCTTTTGTCCGAATTATGAAGAAGGAGAAATGATCGAGGATGTATCATATTGACTCAAAGTCAGTCTCAGTTTATGTACCACTGGTCCCAGACCAGTCTTAACCAACTTGAAGTCAGCATCATAGTGAGTACAACTCCACTGGTCCCAGACCAGTATCATCCTCCACTGACTCAAAGTCAGTCTCAGAGTGTGTACCACTGGTCCCAGACCAGTCTCAACCAACCCAAAGTTAGCTTCATAGTAGGTACCACTCCTACCACTGGTCCCAGACCAATGTCGCAGTCTCAGAGAGTGTACCACTGGTCCCAGATCAGTCTCAGCCGACCTGAAGTCAGCGTCATAGTATGTACCACTCTCACTGGTCCCAGACCAGTACTGCATTGACACGAAGTCAGTCTCAGAGTATGTACCACTGGTCCTAGACCAGTCTCAACCGACTCGAAGTCAGTGTCATAGTATGGTACAACTCCTACCACTGGTCCCAAACTAGTATCATTGATCTCAGATCAATGGAGGTCATCCTAGCGTAGGGAGTACGATAGATACAACAATGCATCCATCGGTACTACTATGGTCCCTAACTTCATTTCCCTGCTGATTGATCAGATGAGAGGTACTTCCCATGAGTCCCAGACTGCATGGGTAGGATGCCTCGACAGGAGAACTAATCAATCCTGTCCTCACAGGAGAACACATCAAGCCTGCTACAATCACCATGGAGAACACATCAATCCAAGCCGCCATGGAGAACACATCAATCCAGGCCTCACAGGAGAACACATCAATCCTGCTACAATCGCCATGGAGAACGCATCAATCCAGGCCTCACAGGAGAACTAATCACCCTGCTACACAGGAGAGCGAATCATCCTGTTCCACAAGAGAGCGAATCATCTTGTCCCACAAGAGAGCAAATCATCTTGTTCCAATGCGCACCACTAGGGGAGGGTGAGTCACCCTGTGGTCGTATGTTGTTCTAGTAAGAACCGCAAGCCCTCAGAGCTCCCAGAGCTCAATGTATGCAACATGCAGGACCCTTATACAAGGGTTTCTTGACGACTCCAAGTCGTTTGGGAAAATCACAGATTAGATCTTTCCTCGGGGCTTTGACAAGGTGTATCGACCTGTACATAATCTTAATGCGATGGAGCCTCCTTGCTCATCGACTTACCATATCCTCGATGATGTCTGTCTGCTGGAGCAATCGACAAATACGAGATTCCTTAGTAATCGAATCCCACCTCTGGTTGTTACAGAGAATCACAGTGGTATCCAATGTAAATCCAAACAGCTCAGTGAAGAGCTTTCACAACCAGATTGCCTCACACGATGTCATGCTAGCAGCAATATATTTTGCTTCGGCGGTGCTCAAAGCCATCGACTTCTGCTTCCTGCTCATCCAGGATATCGAAGCAGATCCCAAGGTGAAACAGCACCCGGAAGTGCTCTTACGGTCCACCACACTACATACCCAATCAGCATCAGTATATCCAGGTAGTCTCACATCTCCGCCAGTGTATCTTAACCCATTGTGCCACGAAGATATCTCAGAAGATTCTTGGCATCAATCCAGTGAGGCTCAACCAAATATGAGCTCATAATGCTAACTCCAAAACATATGTTTGGATGGAGGTTCACCAAGAACATCAATGTGAATGAGTTTATGAAACTCAGAGGCATTTCCCAAATCTAGTCCGATATCACTACCATATAACTTTTAAAAGTTAAGATCCTCGAGGTAGTCATAGGCTTCTAGTCCATCATACTGAATCTTTCCAATATCTTCACCACATATTTTCCTTGAGATAGGAAAATTTCCCCCGACTTCTACCACACTTCAAGTCTTTGGTCCTTCATTTCAAATTCAGAAGCCAACTCCCTCTTACATTTGTAAATGAGAGGGTTTGCACCTGTTAGAAAGAGGTCATCCACATATAGCACCAGTATGAGGGTCTGGTCATCTTCAACCTTAAAGTAAAGGTTAGGATCGACTTCACTCCTAGTGAATCCCAGCTTCATCAAGTAGCTACCGATCCTCTCATACTATTCTTGGGGTGCTTGCTTCAGCCCATAGAGAGCCTTCTTCAACCTACATCCATGAGATTTTCAAACATAAATCTCAAATCCTTCAAGTTGCTCCACATAGACCTCTTCTTTGATAGAACCATGCAAGAACATGGTCTTGACATCCATCTGATGTAGGTCCCATCCTTGTGAAGCTGCAAGGGCTATAATCGAGCAGATGGTCATATATTTGGCAACAGGTGCAAATATCACATCATAGTCTATACCTTCCTTCTGGGAGAAACCACGAGCAACAAAATGATCCTTATACTTTTCCATACTTCCATCTGCTGCATGCCTTATCTTGTAAAGCCATTTGGAAGTAACAACTGTCTTGTCGGAGGTCTGGGAACTACTTCCCAGACATCATTCTCCATAATAGAGTCATACTCTATGGTCATGGCATCCTTCCATACTTAATGCTTGACGACACCTGAGAATGATGAAGGCTCATTTTGTATAATCATGCTCATGATGGTTAGGTATCCCTGATACTTGTTAGGTTTCTTACTTTCATGAAAGATTCGTCGGAGTGCAGCATGTCCTTCAGCATCATCAAGTAGCCCCCTAAGCCATGAAGGCCTCTTCCTAGAAGAGGAAGGCTCAGGTGGATAAATAAGATCCATGGGTTCCTCCACATCAGACATTGTTACATCCAGTGTTGTGAAAAGCGCGTTCTAAACGCTCTTTTTTGAAAAAAGCGCGCGTTTTTCCCATAGGCGTTTTAAACGCGCTTTTATGGGAAAAAAGCGCGCTTTTTTCCGTAAAAATCGTGGGGGCGGCGGGCAGCGGGTTTTTAAATGAAAAACACATTTTTCATTTGCCATTTGGACAGCAGCGCGCGCGAGGAAGAGGAGAGGAGCTGGGAGAGAGGAGCTAGAGGTCGTTCTTGGCGATTCGAAGTGGCTAGACTCACTATTTCAAGAGGAGATCGCCATTTTCACCGTAGAAACGGTATGTAGGTTAATTTTGTTTCATTGTTTCAAAACATTGTTTTTCTATGTTTTTAAATTTTTTTGTTGAAAAACTTCATATGGGCACCATTTTTTTTTTGTTTTCATTGTTTTTAAAGAATTGTTTGTTTTTTTCATTGATTTGGTGGGTAATTTGTTGGCTATGGGAACCAATTTTTTTTTTTGTTTTCATTTTTTTAAACATTGTTTATGTTTTTCATTGTTTTTGGCATTTGCTTGCCATTTGGTTGGGTAACTTGGGTTTGGAAGTTTGGATTCTATCATTCTAGATATTTGTAACTTGTAATTTTGTAAATGGAAAATGCTAAATTGTAATCCTAAATTCATATTTCCTAATCCTTATTAATTTTAATTTTTTCCCATAGGTTTGCAACTTCAAAGTTAAAAAACAAACATGCCAAGGAAATTGGATCCTTTCTGGGATTATGGTGAGCCTGCAGCTCCGAATGATAGACAAAACTTGACTTGCAAGTTGTGTGGAAAGGAGATACGCGGGGGGGTGTATAGGTTGAAGTATCACCTTGCACAAATCCCTAGACCTGATGTGGGGCCTTGTACAAATACAACTCCTGAACTTATCCTAAGAGCCACGAGAGCACTGGGAGAATTAGAGCAGACTAAAGAGGCCAAAGAAGAACTGAAAAGGCAACTAAGAAGGTCAGCTGAAGGAAGTGGGCCAAGTGGCGCTGGTTCTACTGCAGCATCAGTCAATCCGGTAGCTGCATCATCATTTTTTGTTCCTCGAACCACACCTGGTTCACAGCCATCTATCGGTTCAATGCTAAAAAGAACCGAGAAAGAAGAAGTTGACAACTTGCTAGCAAAATTTCTCCTCTGGAGTGATATTCCTTTCAACATCGTAAGGAATAATCCTTTTTTCCAACCTGTTGTTGATGCTATTGCCAGTGTTGGCCCAGGGTACAAAATCCCTTCTTATCATGATTTCAGAGGCCGGATTCTTCAAAATCAAAAGCGTGACTGCACCCAAAGATTGGAGGATTTT